>VXBI01000139.1:2443257-2483318 GCA_013397375.1 Toxostoma redivivum | reverse complement strand
TATTGTTCTGCTCTCCCAGTGTTCTTTTCCAGCTTTACTCCCTGGCCCCCCCCCCCCCCCTCCAGCGTAGGCTACCCGGAGTCGTGTGGTGGGGGATATTCTTTAACACACTTTCTATACACTCAGTTTTCTCGAAACAGACTTCAGAAGCATTAAAATCGTTTAGTGCGTTACGCTGCATCTCGCCGGGGAATGCTGCTACACGTTGTAGCACTTCCCTAATATCTCTCACCCCTGCCCAGGGGGAGTTAAAGCGTGTCGGGAGCCTTTGCTACTCAGGGAGGTGGGGGAAGGAAAAGAAGAGAACTCTAGTTTTTCTCCACTCCCAGAATTACACATGCAAAAGACCAGGACATTCGGTGGCATCCTGCCATGATCCTGGTGAGCAGCACGGAGCAGTGTGCACAAACCTAGAGGAGTCATTCTTGCCCTATATGCCGGGAAACAGTCATCGTATTCTCCCCTTGCTTTCCTTTCCTCAAAACTTCAAGTTTTTTGCTCAAGTGTTTCAGAGTATGGCAAGGAAAAATAGTGCAGCTTTTTTGTGTGTATGTGCAGTATTTTTTATCTTTACTCCCTTCACTGAAAAATGAAACCTTAAAAAATTAATGTTAGAGAAACCAACAGCTCACACTGGTTTCTGTTCCTACGTTAAAAACAGAAGAAACTGGATCTCTTATTGAAGCAGCTAAAAATAACTTTTTCATGTAAGCAGTTGTTTTAGCTACTTCGAGGTTTAATAACTTAGAGGAGTGATGTGTTCAAAGCATTTGAAAGTGGTTCAGTAAAGCTTGGAAACCTATCACATCAGGTATTAAGCTAATATCTTGGATTTTTTTTCCCAGGCATACGTTTCTTTTGGTGTTGGGAATACACTACCAACACACTTAAAACTAAGAATCAGTTTTTTCCTGCTTTAACTTTTTGGTTTGGTAAGACACCCTACTATATGCACTTTAGGTCCAACTATAGTTGCGTCAGAAAAGACCTTCCATAGTATTCTCTGATTGGATGGGTGAACTTCCATCTTGGTAATGCCTGCCTTGTCTCTGTTAGCTTCTTTTCTTCTGTAAGAGATAGAACAGCATTGTGAGTAATGAGTCATCCTGGTGACTTCTTTATCATTATAATTTAAAGATTTCCTTAGAGACTGCTTTAAATTCTGTAGTTATGCTACAGTATATAATTGCTTAATGCTAGTTTAACTAGCATTTAATAACAATTCTGAATATTTTTATTCAGAGTTGAATATTCAGTTGGTAATAAGAATTTAAAAATTTAGTACTGTCAGATTTAACAACATTCTGTAGGACAGCATAGGAATAGGACTGAGCAGAGCTGTGTTTCACGAGCTGGTGGTGTGCAAGAAGACAACTCCCTTTTTAACCCTCGAGGTCTTCAGAGGCCATTGGGGCAGAGACCATGCCCAGGAGGTTTGTTGGCCAGTGTGGAGCCTCGCTGGGGAAAGGGCAGGTGACAGCTTCAGAAAGGGATTCATAGTTTCCATTACTTCGAAAAGTTATTTAAATAAGCTCATCCCTTTCCTCCCTAACAATTCCTAAAGATCTGTTTTACCATAGAGCTAGTCTTTAAAAAGCCCTTGAAGTGTTAACGTTCTGTTTCATATTTCCCTTACATGACTTTAAAAACTGAACAGCTCAGTTGAAGTACCTAATATCCTAATAACTTTTAAGTCAAACTGATGTTTGATATAAAGGATTTCAAGAGCAGGTTTAACATTGTGTAGAGAGGAACTGAAGATTATACAAACATTTGATGTTACTTAATAAAACCTTTAAAATTGTTAATGCATCAAATCGTGATACTCACGATTTCACAGTTGAGTTTAATTTGAAGCCAGATTTTAACATGAAGTTATATTTAGGAATTTCCACTTCGAATAACAGCATATATTGCTCATTAGTAGAGACCTGCCTGTCTTTCCATATGCAGGAACAAAATTTGCAGGAAGAACACTTATAAAAAAACCCCCACAACCCAAACAAACAAATCCCTCACAGAAGTACACGTGATCTTGTAAATATCTATGCTTTTAAATGCAGCGCAAGTATAGTTTTACTGAAGTATGTTTTGTAGTTAACAGTATTGCATTTTGGCTGCTGTAATAAAGCTTCAAGAAACATCCAAAGTAGTAATGAATATTGGCCAAAGACACCAATACATTAATACTAGAACTAACTGAAGGATCCTAGAAAATTTTGTTAAAAAAAGGCCAAAGGGAACGTGATTTTTTTGTTTAGATGTGTAGATACAGATTCATTCACTGAGCTTATCTTTCAGAAGACTTCTGTTTGTAACGGTACATACATAGTTCAGGGCAGTAATCACATACATAATGTGGAAGCAAAAGTAATGCAGATGCCTAGTGCTATAGACTGCTGAGGATCTGCAGTTCTTGATGTTGCAGGGTAGCATCAGTATGGGGTTCTTGCACTACTCTTAGAGGAAAGTATTTTTTCATACAGGAACTATACAATGTATACTATATTCTCTAGTGTTCCACACTACTGGATAGCTGGCTACAAGAGTTCTAATAACCAGTATTAGCAAAATGATATGTGTTTTGAGGGTTAAAAATCCAGAAAAGCAGAATTTATGAAGTGGGTTTGGGTATCAAAGGTGGAATTTGCTTGCTGTGAATCAGTTGCCTTCACAATAGTTTTGTCAGACAGTAATAGGTAAAGGTTTGCTGCAGATTTTAGCATGAGTTTGTAAAGTGACTGGGATAGCAGATGTTTCTTTTACATCTCTTTAATCGTTAGCTAAGTAGGCTGAGGCTTTTTATTCTACCCTTTTAAATACTTCTGGGAATTTTTTTCTACTTTTACCCATTTCTTCCTGTAAAGCCACACCTGTGCATTGCAGCCAGAGAAGGCCCTGTGCCACAGGAACTGGGGTAAGTACTGACTTATCCAACCTGTTTTCTAGGTTTCCTAGATCTAAAAGAAAGGCCGAGTTAGAGTACCCTTCCAAAATGGCTGCTATTAAGGAAGAGAGAGAAGTGGAAGACTACAAGAGGAAAGGAAGACGATCCTCACAGGTGAGAGGATGGGTTTTTTAAATTAAAAATAAAGTAGTTTTAAGGGGAAAAGATTAAAAAAAAAAAACAAGTTAACCATTTCTGATATATTATTTTTTTTCTACCTTCTTCATCCCCGTATTAGTGGAGTAACTTTAAATTGCAGTTTATTGCTTTCAGTTTTAAGGGGTGGGGTGTTAAGCATAATGGGGAGATATTGCTTGTCTAGCTTTCTGTTATAACAGAACTAATTAAATATATGTTTCTGATTAAAGCAAGGTGTAATTATTAAGAAATTCATGCATCCTCAGAGTATCTGCAGGAACTTGATTACTTCCTACCTTCAAAGTCCTGTTTTTAGTGGGAATGAAGACAGGTTCCTCTTTTCTTTTTTTTTCTTTTTTCTTTTTTTTTTTTAAGTAAAAATGGTTGCCTGATAGTCACTGCAAATGAAAGCGAGCTGTATTAAGTAAAAATAACTGTTTTCTTTTGCTTCTAGCAGAAATACCGTAGACTGAATAAGGTGCGTAGTATAGAGAAGATGTTGGGGCTGTTTTTGGGAGGATGGGAGCTAGTTACTTTTGGGGCAGGGTGTGGAAGTGGGAGGGGGGGAAAGTTCTTAATACCCTTCAGAAAATAATTTTAAGATGAGCAAAAAGGGTATTAAACGTGCTTGTATAGCTTATAATGGAGGCATTTTCTCTTCATTTACTTGAATTTGTTTGCTTTCTAACATTACTCTTCCAGGTTGCCTGAATATTTTAGCTAGTTCAACTTTTTTCTGGAATGGTACACTACTGCAGTGTGGGAGGGCTATACGCTTGAATAGCGAACAAACCTTGTCCGACTTGCATGTGTCTGGTAGTGTATGGTTATTTTGTATTGAAGCACGGTGTATAAAGTCCTTTCAGAAGGAATGTTGAAACTCTCACTCATTTGGACTTTGAATTCAGTGTAACTGGGGTCAATCAGCCGCATACTAAATAAGCTCTTGTAGTTTCACAAAAGTAGATTGCTGTAATGATCTTAAAACTGTTCAGTTTCTAGAGAGCAAGTTTCACAGGGAAAGTTGCTGAGGCCCTAGTCGACTGTGAACTTTCCAGTTTCAGAAGACAGTCTAGAATTGTACTGCCTGGGGACAGGGTGTACAGTTTTAGCCACAGCTCAGTGTAGGTTTGGTGGCAGGCATTTCTGGGCACTTGCTGCTGCTCAGAGGCAGAATGCATGGGAAAGCTCCACTCGAAAACTGCCTCTAGAGAGAAATACTGCAACTCCAAAAGGCTGATTATTCAAAACCCCTGCCATAGGAAATTTCAGTTGATGGCAGCCTCAGGATAGAAGCAGTATGTATCTGCAGCAGCATCGTCTCAAAAGGTGCCAGGTTTTCTGCGAAGATGGGCATTTTTGCAGGAATCCCAGGGGGTTCTAGCTGCCATCTTCCCTCTCCCTCTTGGCGAGAGGTAGTTATCCTGTGCCGAGCGCTGGGGGTTTCGGTAGTGCCTGGGAGGCGGCGGTGCGGTGTTGGCGGCAGGAGCCGAGCCGAGCGGGTCCCGCAGCGCCGGCCTCGCCCTGGGCCCCTGCGGGCCGGGCCCCGCCCATGGCGCCACTGCGGCGCCGGCCGCGCGCCCCGCCCTCGGCTCCATATTGGCGGCGCGGCCGCCGCGGCTGAGCACAAAATGGAGGCGGCCGGGCCCGCGCAGCTCTTGGGCTTCAGGGGGAACACCAAAGTCCGGGCAGAAGGAGAGTTCTCCGCAGAGGCTTGTAATGTGTCTGGAAGCCCCTCTGACAGCTTAGGGGGACAAGTTGCGTCTTGCCGATTAAAGGCAGGTTGGGTGGTCTCGCAGCTGCTCTTCCTGTCTTCTACCAGAGGAGTGCTGCAAAATGGCGTGTGCTCTCCTGCCGTGTCAGCTGAGCAGAGGCAGCCTGATTCTGATAGAGCAGGGTGGAAGATACACTGAGGGACAGATGTGTTCTGCAGGATTTTCTGTGCAGGAGAGACTGCTGTTGGAAATAACTTGCAGCAGAACAACTGAGAAACAGCATCTGTTGTGATAGAGGACAGCACTCTGAAATCTCCAGTGAGAATAAACTGCCTATAAAACCAATTCCCTAATTCTCTGAGAGAAAATACTCCCTTCTATTTTCACACAGAGTTCCTATAACACATATGTGTCCTAAGAATAATTTCTGTTCAGTAGAATAGAGAAGCTGTAAAAGCAGGTATTCCTTCTACTATATGAGAACAGTAGTTCTCATGCATGTATTAACAGTAAACAGAAAATAACTTCTCCTTACCTTAAAAATTCTGTGGTCATTGTTTTTAAGATAAAAGCATTCTGAGTTGCTAGCTGGAAGCCCTCATAGCCTTGAATACTGCCAGAAAACTGTAAATAGTCTGGCCGGTTTTTCCTTGTATAGGTTTCTGATTTTGGAGGAGTCTAAACTTTACAGTTTTGCATAATACATTTATTTCAGTATATGTAGAAGAGTTTGAAACACTTAGCTTTGACATAACCCAGCTTTAACGTAACCAAACTAAAAATTGTCAGTAGATTTTAAAAATTGCACTTTGCAACAGATAACAACACTTGACCTAAAGCAGTTTCTATATGCAGTCCTGTAAAATTAAAAGTTTCAATGAAGGGAGATTTTTTTTTTTAAATACCTTTGTAGTCTGGAACTTTTGGATGATATTAAAAGCTTTACTTTGTAGTCATGGGCCACTGACTGTTAATAATTTGTCTGATGGTCCTGAGGTGACAAAGCCTTAAATAGAAGGCTGTTATCAAGAATGCTGGGTTTTTTAGCAAAATTCAGCAAGTGTAAGGGCAGGGATTTACTTCCAGACAGCTTTTCATAATCTTAGTTATTATTTGTTGCAGTACAAACTGAGTATTATAAACCGGTGGTTTGTTAAAGCACTAATATAATACAAAAACTCACTCAAAGGAGCTTAAGCCTTCCTAGTCAACCCGAGCAGTGTGGCAGAGGTTAAAGCCTCTGCTTCGGATTTGAAGAAAAATGTCTACAGATAGAAGTCTGTGTCTGTTTTTATGTAGTTCACCTCAGGATAATGCTGCATCTACTCTGGTTTAATGCGCTGCAGCAGAAACAGGGAAGCCTGTTGAACATTGATGCTGCAGAACTGAAGTCATACACAGCATAGCTGGCCAGCACCTCCTGGAGTGTTTTACATACACAAAAGTACTCAATTGCTAAATGAGATTTTAATCTGATTGCTTTTTGTAGGACTTCTCTGACAATCGCTGTTCTGAAACAATTTTTTGTGAGCTCCTTATCAAATGTACGGGGAAATTGCCTGTCTACCGAAAAAGTGCAGCACTGAAACAGCAGAAACACAATTGTACTCTTAAGCCCATTTCACTTACATGATAGAAAACCGGGATCTGCAAATTTGCACCCTTTCAACGTGACTGGTCATAAATAGGCAGTGTTACCAAGTGCTATTAAACTTGCTTGTTCTGTGATGCTTGCTAAGTTACCAGTCTTACTCCAGTAGTTGTACCCACTACTAGTCTTTGATGAGCTGTTACTCATGGCATTTTTTTGTCTGTAAGACATAGGTCCGTGTTGTCTCAACATTTGAGAGCTATTTCCCATAACGCTTAATTCCACATATATGTATTTGGACTTTCTTGCTTGCATGTATTCCAGTAATAAAATTATCAAAGTACAGAATTTATGATTTCAAGGAATTTAGTATTGATATGTTTCATAAAAATGTATAAAAGTTACCTTTCAGAATGGACATGCCCAAAGCGTAGACACTCAGCCTGAGCAGGAACCCTTTTTTCTTGTATGATGCGTCCTTTGTAATTTTTTGTAGTTCTGCATATTTATGCTTCATAAAGTGTTAGAACTTCCTTTTATCTAGCAGTGTTTCATCCCCAGTCCCTACAGCGTGATGTGCAACTCAAAAATAGGCACAGAATGAATGTGTTTCTGGGTGGTGGGGAGCAACTGAATTACCTAGTGTATTGAAATCCCTTTACTGTTTGCATTTTAGTACTCTTAAAGTTGTTAGTGTTTTAATTAAAATCACGCCTCATTGTTTACTATTCTGCTGTCTAAACCCATTAGAAGTCACTGTATTTATGTAAATGTATTTCACCTATTTGTAGTTATAATGTGCACAGATAATTTCTAGTAATTCAGTGAAATTTTAATTCCGTGATTTGTATTCAAAATGCATTTTCGATTTTCTGATTTTATAGGGCCATGAGCCAAAGGAGCCAGAGCAGTTGAGAAAGCTGTTCATTGGAGGTCTGAGCTTTGAAACAACAGATGATAGCTTGAGAGAGCACTTTGAGAAATGGGGCACACTCACGGACTGTGTGGTAAAGTCTCTGTTATTAGTTTGTGCTTTCAAAAGGGTTAGGTACTTGAAGTAGCTCAGAAATGCAGAGTGCCTCTGTGTGTGTTTGCAGGTGATGAGAGACCCACAAACAAAACGTTCCAGAGGCTTTGGCTTTGTGACTTACTCCTGTGTGGAGGAGGTGGATGCTGCCATGAGCGCTCGACCACATAAGGTTGATGGACGCGTGGTTGAACCAAAGAGAGCGGTTTCAAGGGAGGTAAGTTAGTGTTCCAATCAACCACATATCCCAATCTTTACCTATGACTTTAAACACTTAATGTCATTTTTGGCATTGCAGGATTCTGTAAAGCCTGGGGCACACCTCACAGTAAAGAAAATATTTGTTGGTGGAATTAAAGAAGACACAGAAGAATATAATTTAAGGGAGTACTTTGAAAAATATGGCAAGATTGAAACCATAGAGGTCATGGAAGACAGGCAGAGTGGAAAGAAGAGAGGCTTTGCTTTTGTAACTTTTGATGATCATGATACAGTTGATAAAATTGTTGGTATGTAAAAGCTCTTTAGTGAGAATTAACTTAAGGATAAAAGTGTTGGGATTTCGGAAGAGCAGTGTGTGGAATTAGATGATTGCATAATCAGCTGCTTTAGTGTTGTAAAGGATGATTTTAAAATGTTGATTTAGTGTTACTTTTCAAAGTGTGCACATGCCTTACAGTAACTTCATATGAGAGTTTTACAGCATATTGCAGTGATGTGATTTTCTAACTTTCCTTTTTCACTATTTTCTGTAGTTCAGAAATACCATACTATAAATGGACACAACTGTGAAGTGAAAAAAGCGCTCTCTAAACAAGAGATGCAGACTGCTAGCTCTCAGAGAGGTGAGTTGTAGTTGTGCATAGCTATTTTGTGTAACAGGTTTTCAATTAATGTAATTCAAGTGAAATATTTTGTAGGTCGTGGGGGTGGCTCAGGCAACTTCATGGGCCGAGGAAACTTCGGAGGCGGTGGAGGGAATTTTGGCCGAGGAGGAAACTTTGGTGGGAGAGGTAAATGGCTGAAATATTAGTACAGAATGTGATTTACATTTTGGTTTGTTTTTTGTCTTTTTTTTTTTTTTTTTTTTTAATTTCCTGTGTCAGTTGGCTTAAACACTTAACATGTTCAGGAGAACATTCTCATCTGTTTTGTGTTCTAGGAGGCTATGGGGGTGGTGGTGGCGGTGGTGGGAGCAGAGGAAGCTTTGGGGGTGGTGACGGATACAATGGATTTGGTGATGGTAAGTTTATTATTCACTTCATTTTCCCCCAATGTTAGAACCAGCTGCAAGTTTTGCCTTCTCCTTGGAAGGAAAGTTTATTTTGGTGATAACATGATAATAGCAATAATGAAAATGTCTACATTGTAGAGCTGTGAAGAGTTAACTTTTTTTTGTTCTCCCCACAAAATGATGGATGGAAAAAATCCTTGTCTGTATTTACCCTTTAAAAAATATCATCATAAGGTCATGAGGGACCTGTTTGTTATTAAGAACTAAGTGAAGATTCTTATGTCAGTGAAGATGACTAAAACTGAAGTGCTAAACAACTGTTTTCAGTCAATTCTTAAGACTTCTTCTTGTGGTTCAGTAGTATCTCTGTTGAGATGCAGTTAGGATGAGTATCCAAAATACACCTGGAGAGAAATGCAGCAGTTACCAAAAGGCTAAAAAATGCAATTACCAGAATGCAAAAAGGGATGAGTGAAGTAGCATGTAAGTAATTACTTAGGTCCTGATTTTATAAACGTGGCGTTTTTTCTCAATTAAATAATTTAAATAAATTATGCATCCACAATGAATGTAATACAGGGAAAGGGCTGTGGGACATTTTTATTGTGCAAGTGTTTTGGTTTGGGATTTTTTGTTAAATGGATCTTTCCTTACTTGTATTTAGCTTTGATATGTTAAGTTTGACTATTCTTTTATTCAAAGGTGGCAACTATGGAGGTGGTCCTGGCTATGGCAGCAGAGGAGGTTATGGTGGTGGAGGAGGACCAGGATATGGAAACCCAGGTGGTGGATATGGAGGTGGAGGAGGAGGATATGATGGTTACAATGAAGGAGGAAATTTTGGTGGTGGTAAGATTCCAGCTTTTAATTCCACATCCATGGCTCTTAGGTTTAGTTTCACAATACTTGAAATAGGGTAATTAATAAAACGAGTTGTATGTTTTAGTGTAGAGGGCCATGTTGCATAGGGAATGTTGTTTTTCATGGTGGATCGGCTTTTTTTCAATTTTTTCTTTTTCAATGTTGTTTTGCCAGGGATGTATTTTTCAAAAAGCTTTGGCTATAAATCTGTGTGTGGAGGCACAGTACAGGAATTTTAATGATTTTAACCATTTTAAGTATGTTGTCCTCAGATACCAGTTTACAGCATGCAGATCACATGCTCCTTTGTGAGGACTACAAATACAGATTTTTATAAGCTGTTTTTACTGTTTGCCCCAAATTTGGGGAGTTGAGCTGAAAAAAACTGCTGTTATAGCTTACTATACTTTCTAATCTATGTATGCAGCATGTCCATTGCAGTTCTTTTGTTTTTGAGCAAATGGTAATGTACATTGTTGTCATACATGCAAAGTTGTGCTGTAGAAGAATAATGGTGAAATGGTTTTCTGATTTTGACCTATTGGGTTAACATCGAAATGCCTACTCAAATGTGCTTATATAATGTGATGTGTTTCATCTTTGATAAAATGTCAATTTCTAGTCATTATAGTACTAGGGGTCTTCTGTTACTTGTGCCTTTTGCAAAGAGGTAGCATCAAAATACATGAACTTCATTTTAAATTATTCTAAACTACTACAATTTATTTTTATATTGGAATTTGGTGAGTTTTGTGTCCTAAGTGCTGCAAAACATGGCTTTATAAATTATTTGTTTTAGGTAATTATGGTGGAAGTGGAAACTACAATGATTTTGGCAATTACAGTGGACAACAACAGTCTAACTATGGTCCCATGAAAGGTGGTGGCAGCTTTGGTGGCAGAAGTTCAGGCAGTCCCTATGGTGGTAAGTATCGTTTTGTACAGAAAATATTTTTGAGTTAAAATCCCTTGTTGTTCATGTATTTCAATACACACACTTCTTTTAGGTGGTTATGGATCTGGAAGTGGAAGTGGGGGCTATGGTGGTAGAAGATTCTAAAAATGCTACCAGAAAAAGGGTAGGTGTAATGCATATTTATAATGATGATTAATAATGTACAACTGTTCACTGAGAGTAATAATTTTCTTATCCTGTATTCAACAGGCTACAGTTCTTAGCAGGAGAGAGAGCGAGGAGTTGTCAGGAAAGCTGCAGGTTACTTTGAGACAGTCGTCCCAAATGAATTAGAGGAACTGTAAAATCTGCCACAGAAGGAACGATGATCCATAGTCAGAAAAGTTACTGCAGCTTAAACAGGAAACCCTTCTTGATCAGGACTGTCATAGCCACAGTTTGCAAAAAGTGCAGCTATTGATTCATGCAATGTAGTGTCGATTAGATGTACATTCCTGAGGTCTTTCTCTGTTGTAGCTTTGTCTTTCTTTTTTCTTTTTATTTTCCCATTACATCAGGTATATTGCCCTGTAAATTGTGGTAGTGGTACCAGGAATAAACAAATCAATGAATTTTTAACTTTTCAATATTTGTGTAGTTCAGTTTTTCCACATTTAGTACAGAGAACTCTATAACAGAAATGAAATGTAGTTTAGGGTGTTTCCTTGTTAGTTAATAGAGAAGATAAATGCATTTCTCAATTACTATTTTGTATTAATTTAAAGTTAACAATAGAAACACCTATTGATTTGCAGTCTTAAGGGGTCTAGTCTCAGTGTATATACGTAACTGTCATTGACATGAGTTACATAGGCATACAGAGGGAAAACATCTGTATGTTGCATTATAGTTTGTTTAGATGTATAACTAGGATTGAGTTACTCAAATTAGTGTTTGTGAATCTTAGAACTAAGCTTTATCTTAATGAAAATTTCAAATTACTTTTTGGTTTGTGCATATTTTTTTAATTTGTAGTTCTGTATTAGTATTAGCGCTTCAAGAAAATAAGGCATGATAAATATTTTAACAAGACCAACTTTAGACACATGAAAGCTGTCTCCCGTCTCATTTGAGATGCATAAGGGATAACTGAAGTTGTTTAAGTCTTGGGTGGAGAGAAAAAGAAATTTGCTTTTTACCTTTATATTTATTGTAATTCCCGAGAAGTTAAGGTGGGGGGAATCAAGTGCCTGTTTCCTTGGGATATACAATGATTCTGTTTCAATAAAACTATACTTTGGGGAGGGTGGCTTGGAATTTTCATCCCCTTTGTCCCCATTTCCTTTTCCCTCACACCAGACTGCACTGTTTCAATTAAATGAGGTGTCATAGTGAGAGTAATAGGTATGTTCCTCAATAATTTAATGGCTATATACTTTATTGCATGCACCCTAGGCAATTTTCTGGACACATGCTTCTGACTGGGAGCCAAGGGTAGCACAGGTGTAATCACTGACAGTCCCAGGTAATGCGATCCAAAAGCCCATTCCCCGTGGGCTCTTAAATAGTAGAGTTCTTGAGCTGCTTCCCTGGCAGATATCTGTGCTCAGCTGAGAGCTCAAAGATAAAATATGTTCTAGTTATTTTACCGACTAGAAGCACTCCCACAACGTAGAGGGGTACCGTCCTGAGTTCCCACAGGTAGAATGATAGTGTGCTACAACTGGATTTGGTGCAGTGGAGTAGAAAATCTGACCAGTACATGCGGCTAGAAATTGTACTTCATTCTCACTTCTGACCTCCAAATTAAGGCACTGCAGTCTGTCCTGTCCTCATCTGATGTGAATTCTCTTGACTATTGCCAGGCCAGTGCTTGCTGTCAATTCAGATTCAGAAGAGTAGGGACCCAGTCAATAAAAGAAATACTCAGACACTTGACAATATGTATTGGAATTACTCACACCTGTTTCACTTCTGGGTCAATGTGCAGTATAAGGTAAATGCAATTCCAGTGTAGGAATGAATCTGCAAAGATGTATGAAATGGCTTAAGGCATAATCAGTCATTAATAATGAATTATAATTTTTAAGAAGTGGTAGAAAAATAAGTGTGTTGTTTGAAAAAATTAAACATGTTATTTAAATGCTGTTATTGGAGTGTATTTAGACTGCAGTACGCTAAAACAAGGAACCAGTGTCAAGATGGTAGCCTCCAAAATGGATTTCAAAGTCTGCTTATTCTTGTCTGTGGAGCTCTGAAAGATCTCAAAAGTTAAAGCAAGAATTGGTGGTTTAGTGAATGCTTCTGTTTTTGTACGTGTTCATTTGGGCTTGGGGTGGGGGGGAGGCTGTACTTCAATAAAGGCATTTTTTAAACAACCCATTTGGAGTTTGAAAACATGGGGAACTAAACCACAACTCACTAGGGAGTGAGACACCTAACTGCTGACTTTGTACATTACTACGCTAGAAGATGTGTAGACTTGCATCTGGGGCCTGCATGTGATTGCAGGGACAACTGAAGGATGGGGTTGGTGTCCCTTCTGACAATTGATCTGGTATTTCTAAATTTTTTTAGAATGTATTGACAGTGTTCTTTTTAACAGGGCCTCTTGTAGCTGTACTGTGACTACAATGTTAACTTTGAAAAATAGTGTCATAATAAACTTTATGAACAAGATCTGTATGCAACCTTTTAAGAGATGGATGTAAGTGACCGCTTTGTAGGTGGGTGGGGTAGCTTAGCTGTTGTTTGTGACGTGGAAAAGTGTAAGCCATGAGGACAGTGATCCGCCAGCTTTACAGAACCTAGGATGTACTTCTTTGATCCATACATTGCTAAGGAGACTCGTAAGACAGGACTTCAGCAGCCTATTGAGTATGGAGAAGTCAGCCTAATTAAAGAATGACAAGGCAGCAGGAGCAACAGCTTCAACTTCCAGAAAAGTGAAGGAATAAGATACTGTGCTGATAGTGAGCAGCTTTCCCAAGGCTAGTTAAATCTACTTATCACAGCTGAAATATCGAAGAAAGTCTAGCAAGAGTTCTTCACCTTTTGGAACCTCCTTGAGTGATAGCTACTTGAGTTGACTCAAAATCAATAGGTCTAGCATTTAGACCTGAAAGGAAGGGCAATGAGCATAGGTAAGGTTTGCCTTTAAAATTTTTCATGAATTATAAAGAGTGGTGGGAGGTTTTTAAACAAGGTAAGAGTAATTTCTTTAATTTTCAGGTTGAATGAGAAGCTGCTGCTTGACAAAATGGGGAATGTGTTGCACATCCTCTTCAAATGAAGGTTTCTGACTGGGTAAGATTTGTAGTGTATAGTAAAACGTGTTTAATCCTTATTTCCTTCTAGGCCTTCCTTTGACAGTCTTTTAATATCAAGGGAAGCCATAAGCACTGAGCAGCAAAAATTCAGCCTATGTCATCCAGTGTTCCTGTTATGGATGCAGGCTGCTTGCTGGCACAATTCCTATTCAAGAATCATTTGTTCCTGGCAGATAAAAAATTGCTTCATGTCTGAGATGAACAAGACAAGTTGATATTTTGAAATATATTTTGGTTACTGGGGAGTGTGCTGGGGTGGGGGGAAGTTGTTCTGTGCCTTGTCATGGAAAGAGGTGCCCCAGAGAAGCCCAGAAATGCAGTGACACTGGAGTGGTTCATCGGTTCTCAGCAGTGTGTGACCTGCTGCTGCTGCACCCGTTCTGAGAGGGAGCTTGGTATTGGTAGAAGCTGGGATTTCCCTCCTAGGCAGTGGATCCTGGCTTACCAGGTGATATTGTATTTACCTGTACAAATCAATGAGCTCCCTTTCAGATTCAGGGTGCTTTAAGGCTGGGTAGTTGAGGCTAACACTGTCATATGATGTCCAGCTGAAATCACAATGGCATTTGTGCAAGCAAATGGAATGGCAATAAAATCTTATAGAGTCTTGATTTTATGCAGACTGGAACATTTATTAAGTCTTGGAATGTGTATTATTTCATTTTCTGCATCTTTGATTGTTACAGGTCCATTTATAAGTACTTCCAACATCTATTTAAACTTCCTAGTATATTTCTGAGCCTGTGCATTCTCAGGAAGTCAGTTTCTGTTTTAGTGTTGGTTATGCTTCAATTGCTCTGAAAGTCAAGTGGAACCTGCCTAATCAGAGGCAGAGGCATGTTCACAAAGTGTTTCAAGTACTTAAACTTTTAACCTGCTGCCTGTAGACCCCCAGAAAGTAATTCCAGACTTTTTAATACACAGTTAAATGTAATTTGGAAGTAACATACAGAGAAGTGACCTTCATAAAATCAGAAGCTACTTAATTGAAAATCTCACTATGACTTCATATATTTAGTAAGAAACATTGAAACAAGTTTGTGCTTGGCCAAGGTTGAGCCTAAATCTGACACTGCAGCACTACAGTCGCATTGCCTTAGAGTAAGTCATGTGCCAGCTTGTTGCTGAGGTGACAAGATTGCTGTTTTAGACCTAGAAATGGGAAACGTGTGCTTTTGCTCTGCATGGCAGAGCTCCCACAGGCAGCTGTGCAGCAACAGGTAATGGGGGAACAGCATTGCCCCTCACCTTCAGGCAAATGCTCTTGCACTTGCAATGGTCTTTGGATTTTTTTTTTTTTTAACAGTAAAATTTTGAGAATGCTTTAACAAAATTATTAACAAAAATTTTGTTGTTTGCCTTGGTACTAGGCCTGTGTATAGAGTAAAGTTCTAGCTTTTCTTAACATGAGAGGATTCCATGTTGCTGTGGACTTGTTCTGTGCTCTGGATGAGTCTTTTTGTACCACATACAGAAATAGATAATCACTGCTAGAATTATTTTCACTGTTTGATTAACAACACTATTAAGACTAATTTGCTGAAATTCAGTTACTTACTGCCAAGTATTTTCAGAACAAAACTGACCAAAATAAACACATTCTTAAGGGAGTACTTGGTCAATTTTATCTCTGTTCAAGAGGCACTTTTAAGAACATTGTTTCATGGCCATGTTTTTGTTTACTGGCTTCTGTTGAAAGTAGCAGCGTTAAATGGAGATGGGAATGCAAAGATGCAAAGCTAACAGAGCACTGGTCCCTAAGCTGCAGTTGTACAGAAATTAACTTGGTAACAAAAATGATACTTCATGTATCAGAGAAGGGGGTTTCTCCAAAAGCAGTCCAGGTTTATGGAGGTAACTCTGCTATTACAGAAAACCGAAATTAGACACAGCACCTTAACTTTTGATATCCTTTCAATACATAAGGTTCCTAATCTTTTCAAGCATTAATTGTGTGACGCACTGAATGCTGTCTTTGGTTCCTGTGTTTAAGACATTAATGTGTTTTCATGTACTGTCTACACTGAGGTGGTATATTCACAAATCAGTCTGTGGTCTCTGACAAGTGTGTATATCTTAAACTGTGTGGAGCATGTAAGATCTTGAGTATCACTGAAATTCACATATCTGATGGATGATTCTTTTTCTGCTGTGGGTGCTACAGGTTGACATCTCTCTCTATTAGCTTTTTCCTGAACTAAAGTAATCCAAGTATCTCCATAGAAGAAAAAATGGCCTTCATGGAGAAGATAATATCGCAAGATTGGAAACAGAATAAAATGGTATAACTGGCAAAGACTTCAACAGCAATGGTGCTCTAGTGTGCTGACATCTTGAACTTGTGGTTAAACAAGTTAAAATAGAATGGAAATGTAAAATTTCAGTATAGTCCATAATGGATTGAAATTTGTTAAAATATTTCAATTTTGTATCAGAATAAAGTGTATCTTGTCTGATGACTTGCAATCTAAAATGTGTTGGCATCACCTTTTTTTAGTGAAGAACACAAAGTGGTCTAGAATTATTGCAACGTATTTTCTTACAGGATCATCTTTCCAACTTGGGACTGCAAGCCAAAAACGCTTGGTTCAGGCCAGCTTTTCAGCTTTATTCTTAACAGTTTTAAAACAGAATGTTTTGATCAAGAAACAAATGGTTTCCACATGGCAGTTTGTCAGTGTATGAGGTCAGCATTGTGATGATGTTTGGCAATGTCACTAGTTACTCAGGTTTGGGAACATACTCTGTACCTCAGTAATAATAATAATAAAATAAAGGTTATAGTTTGCAATCTGATGTTTTTATATATACGAGTAATGTGGATTTTTTTTCCTTAATGATATTGGGGGGTTTGATGTGAGAGCAGCATGCACTCTGTTGATGTGAAGAATGCTGGTTTAAACTGAATGCAAGTTGTCACAGACTAAGTTATTTCAGACTGATACTTCACCTGATTAAATTCAAATAAGGCTACTGTGTTAACTGCAGGTTTTTTGTTGTTGTACTTTTGGTAATGGAAGAAGTATCTTTGTATTGTTTTTGACAAATGGATGGTACAAATACAGTAGTCCCTGCAAAGGCTGTAAGGACGCAGTTTGCCTTTGGCTTTCACATTAGTGAACAATTAAGGAACAAATGGAAGTGCAGGGCAGGAGTTTACTGAGATGTCTATTTAATAGCCAATTTGAAATTCAGAGTATTTATAGTGCAGCTGTAGAGAATTTTCTCTGACAGACATTTGATACCATAGTTAATGGCAAAGGGAACCCAGGAGCTTTTTAGGCGCTCTGTGCTTTGCCACCAGCCCTTGCCTGTGTTTTAGAGTTACTGTTGTATCACTGTCCAGGGCCATGGCTGGTTGGTGCTTTCTCCTTAATGCCTATCCTCTAAAATTGCCATCTTCAAATATGACTTGGTCCTCATGCTTTAAGTGGCAGCAGTATCTTGCATTCCTCCAGTGCCCACCCGTGATATGGATCATTAGTGGCAAGAAAAAAATCACTTCAGATCAAGCATGTGTATTAGAACTTTCACAGGGATGAAGATAGTTTTTAATGTTCAGATCAACAAGTCTTACAAATTATGCATTTTCTGTATTGAAACAATCCAAAATGATCAAGTGCAAGGAGTTCCTTCGAGTAGTAAACAAAACAATGCTATTTATTTGCCCATTTTTTATTCTTTTATAAATCATAATTTAAACTCCACAAACCTTTTCAATTCACTGAGCAGATTCCAAACAGGGTAGGTGGCTGGCTGCTAGTGTGCAGTTTTCCATAAGCACCAAAGTAACAGCAGGAACATGGGATGCTTATTGGTTGAAGTCAGAGGCACAGTAGTGTATTTCTAGGAGAACTGCTCAAAAGTCTACAGAAATTTTAGCTGGAAAAAGGCATAATGCTGACAATGCTTTAACAGATTTTAAATGCCTTTGGAGAAAAGATCTCATGAATTTACATAGTGCAAGGAGGAAAACAAAAATGTGAGCTTAGCATAGACTTGAAACTTTGTGTTACATAGTCTTTCCAAAGGTTATTAAAATGAAACAGAATGAAGCATTAGTAATGCTGACAGTGCTATGTGATTTAGTATTATACTAGAGAAAGACTTAGCCTTGGAAAACTAGCAAGGATTTCTCTTCTCTAGGGAAATAAATGTGTATGAAGTAGAGTTTAAAAAGTTTAATGAGCAGATAAAGCAAAATCAAACATTGTCAACTTTTATACTACATTAATATATTAAATATAAGGCAAGTAAAAAAGTGTAAGAAAAATGGGGAACACTATTGCATATTTATAAAAACTATCAGAAGCCATCCTGGTTGTCTTTCAAGAAATTATATTTAGAAGGCTAAAATCACTTTTATTTATATATATCAAATAAATCTATGAATATAACAATAGATAGGAACAGTATATAAATATGGCATATTTATATATTTACATAGTTGTGGAAACTAGTCAAGTGGTGCTATAAGAAAAATGTCTGTTATAAAGTCAGATTAAAAATTTTTATATGTCCATCTGCATTATGTGATTAATTTTCAACTTGCATCTTCCATAAACTAATTAACAACTTGAAAATTATCATTGCATAGACTTACTTGACAAATCTTACTTAATTCTGCATTCCACCTCACAGTACAAACTATCATGATAATGATACAAAAATAGTAACTCAGAGAACAGGAGCCAGCTGTACTGCCCTTCAAAGTTTAGTCCCTGACTTCCTGCTCTTAGGAACAAGAAAGACATTGCCATCTCTAGTTTGCTGCAGTGAATATTCACTAGGAGAGTAAGGTTTTCCATCTTCATCACGTAGCATGCTGAAGACCTCGAGGTACAAGCTGGTGAATTGCTTTTTCATTTGATGAAGGCTCCTGTCATGCTCTCCTTTTTCCTTAAGCAATTTCTCTTTCTCATCTTTTAGGTTACTCAAATCATGCTCCAGTTCTACTATATTTTCCAGTTTTCTTTTACGGCAATTTTGAGCAGCCACTTTGTTCTTGCCTCTCCTGCGTATATCTCGAATAAGTGTAAGCTGGGCTTCATTGAAATGCTCCTTAGACATCATTTCACTGAAGTCCGCAACAGGGAGATTGATGATTTTTTCAACAGGAAAAGGGATCTGCAGAGCTCTTGCTCTTTGCTCATCTCTTGTGAGATGAGCTTCAAGACGGCCTGGAGGTTTGTCTTTTGTGAAGGGAGCTTTGGGTTGGCCGGGAGCAGGAGGGGGTTCTTTCTTTGGTGTGGCTGTACACGGCAAACTTGGTGTTTGAGTGCTCGGCCCTAAGGAAGAAAACACTTGATCCTGGAGGTGCAAAGAGTACACACCAGCACTGCTCTGCAGCAGACTTCCAGGAGCACTATCCGTGTCTTCCATTTCAGAATCGCTGCAACCCAAAGTCTTATCTGCATAGGCAGATGATTCCACAGAGTGTTCCGGCGATGCCACGCTGGAACTTGCATTCAGTGAAATACCAGAGTCGGAATCGGTACATTCTGCTCTGGTCCCTGAGCCATTAAAAGCTTTACACAGTGCAAAGTCAGAAAGATCAATAGGTTCACTTAGAATCTCTGCCAGGGATTGACTGATTGTGTTTGTTGCTGCTGCATCACCGTTCACCTTTGTATCAATAAATGTGGTGTAGAAATCCTCACAGAAATCAGGGTTTGAAGGCGATGTGTCATTTAAAGAGTTCACACTCAGCTGGCTGGTGTCTTCTGGTGGCAGAATGTTGGAGAAGGGGCCCTCCATACCATCCAGGAAATCTGGACTGCAGTTAATGTCTTTTTTCAGCATGGGTAATGAGCTGCAGTAATTGTAGCTATTGTGCATCTCTGCTGGCTTGGTTTCAGGGCTCGTGATTGTGCTCATCTCAGCCACATTATCGTTTTCAATGTTCAGGCCCTAGATGGGGAATGCAAGGGAGAAGTTGAGCAACACACCTCCAATTGATAAAATCCTTTTCTACAACCCCAAAGCATTAAATAGCTAACAACACAGACATAAAGGGGTTTTATAACACCATTGTAGTCTATATGACTACAGCACCCTTGTGCTATGAAGAGGCAATCAAGGAAGATGAGAGAAACCAAATCAAGAGCACAACACAAGTTGTTGTGGATCAAGCTGTTTAGAGGAAGAGAGGAGAGCCTCCTAGGCTCAGAGCAAGATGCTGAAGATACCCATGCCAGTGTGTTATAGAAACTGCTTGGAGCCCCTCCTGTTCTGGTATTTGCTAGCGGGGATCCTGGAGCTGCCAGGTCTGAACTTCTCATGAGCACCATTGCTAGGAATGGCATGAATACAGAAATGTAAAATTCCTGAATGAGACTTCATGAGCATGTACACCAAACAATTACTTCTAGCACTATTACTTTCATGTCATAGCTCCTCAAAACCAAGATTCTTCTAGGATTTACTGAATGAAGGCGCTGTTCAGCACAGAGCAGTAATTCTTGGTTAAGTAAGAAGACTGCTAACATGACGCCTGGCAAACACACGTTAGTTCAACTGGCTAACACCAGTTTGAACATCAGACTGCTCCACTGATTGGCTTTCACTGACTACAAGAACACCTTTCCCCTAACTGAAGCTGAAATAAGCAGGCCTGCTGTCCCCCAGCATTACTTAACTAGAGGTTGTTCATGGCTTAAGCTAAGCTTTTCAATGTGAGAGCTCTACTTTTCCATTTCTTTAAACATAATTTGTAAAAGGCAGTGCCCTCATTTTAATTATCTTTTTTTCCCAGAAAATTATTCCATTACTATTTAGAATTACTGCAATAGATTATTTTGGTTTGGTTTCTTAATGTATTTTCACCATCACTGCTGCCTCTTCACAGCCAATTGCCCCTGGTATGTATGTGGCGCCTTTAGGGCCTAGCACAGTAATAAGATGAGAAGACTAGAAGAATATAAAAAAATAGAAAGATGAAAAGGGAAAGTGCCAGGAAAAATTCAGCTCCTGCAAATTTTCACTTTAGTTTTATGAAATATGATTCAGATTTATGGGCACTCCACCAAGCAATCATCTCTTGTATTAATAGCAGAAAGTAGAGCAGCAGCATGTTGAAAAGCCTGATGACATTCTACAGTACTCTATTTAAAAATAAATTTATTCAATTTTATAGTAAAATATAAGGAAAATAGAAATATAAACATATGATAAAAATCCCTACATATTCTCTGTATTAGCAAAGTGATTTTTTTGTTCCTTTGAAATACCCAGTCCATGTATATTACACAAGTTGTTCTTACTGAATATATATGAACAGCATTCATATAAATACACCTGACTCTTTTGTGTACCTAAATATATATTCTATTATCAGTTTAAAAAAAACTTTTCCTTAGATAAAAATTTAATGCAAAAGCAATCATATTTACACAATCAGCCACTGCCAAAAAGCCCCCAGACATTTACAATAACACTTGTGAAAACAACTCCTGTAGTAGATCCATGACTCAGAAACATCCATTTTTGAGCAGCTGAATTTTAACAGTGATCACACTGTATCAAGTTGCACACAGAGGCAAACAGTGACTTGCTAAAGATAAGGAAGTTCTGACTGAAAAGTGTTTCATTAAGGCTTATCCATAAACAACTAATTTCATTCTTTCTATATGTTTTTCAAGATATTCTTTTTGAAAAAAACTAAAGCTTATATTGGTTTATAAGCCCTCTACAGGTGTAGAAACCAAGTAATAATCACCAGCAGTTCAGATGCTATTGTACTGCCTTCTCCAAAATACTACAGTCCTTCAAAAACATCATGCTTTGTTTTTCAGGTGCTTATCATACTAACCTGTAACTCTGCAAGGGACAATAATTCTTCCCAAACTTGGTCTATGTTCTGCATGTTCTCTGCATCAGTGGGTTGTACTAGATCAGGGGATTCAGGTGGCTGAGCTTGATCAGAGGAAACAAAGGCTGGGTTGCTATTGACCTGAGCAGGAACCAGTGACTGAAATGCAGCTGAAGAAGCCTGAAGGGTTTGAACAAAAAATTAAAAAGCCAAAGCAACGATAACTAAAGAACTCACTCAAAATACAGATGTGCATTTTCCAAAGCAATAATCTAGTTTTTGGAGTTCTAGTATTTCTGCAGAACAAACAGGTATTTCTTAAAGAAAAGCTTTTTTTTTAAATAGAATGAAATAATATAAAAATAGTCTCAAGCCTACTCACTGCTTTATGCCAGCTGGAGCCAGCTTGAGAAGAAAACTCAGATCACAAATAAGTCTTATGTTTAGTTAAAGACATGATACTGACTCCGTGGAAGACCACCCATGAAACCACTGAATTGTGCATTTTTACCTCATGCTCATCTATAAATGGGAATGCTTCTGCCAAGAGCTGCATGCAGTCATCAAAGGACAAGGCCTCTGCTTCTAGTTTTGAAGGCTCTGTGGTCTAAATAGGAAAGTTATGAAAAAAGGTTACTGCATCTCTAAGTAACAAAGTTCCATTACAGCAACATATGCAAATTCATTTTAGGCAGCCACTAGTTTTATGCCTTCCTGTGAATGGCAGCAGGGTTACACACACTCAAAGCACTGGAGTTTACCTGTGAGAAAACAGGTGGCTCAGTATTTTCTGACTGAATGCCCTCAGCTGGCTGCACAGGAACAAATTCACCTGTCTCTTCGTCTAACTCCAGCTGAGCCAGCAAGGCTTCCTCCTGCTCTTTTTGGATCTGCTCTTGTCTTTCCTTTTCAAGTTTCTTCTGTTTCTCAAGTTCATACTCCTTCTGTCGCTGACTAGAATCAAAAACTTCACGTCTTGCCCCAAGGTCTATATCTTGCCTCCAAAGGATGTCGATCAAGTTCATGTCCTGCAACAGAAATGCTTTTTTAAAGCAAGTTCCTCCCCAGCAGAACTGGTTTAGAACAATAGCAAAGCTTTTAATCTCTGTGTCAAATGGGTAGACTCCTGTAACTGAAGTTTATTCTCTTAATCCTACAAAATTACCAAAAATAAAATATGGCTCTATATGACCTTTCTGAAATGTGTGACCTGGTGGTTTGGTTTCTGTTGCCCACACACAGGCTCACAGAAACCAAGAATTTATTACAGTTGGTAAGGAAATACATGAACTAGCCAGAGGATAAATATATTCTTCTTTTTCAACTTGTCTCATAGAAACATGAAGATACAGAATGGATTTGTCACAAAGAAAGTAATTTTTAGGAGAAAAAGAGAGAAATTGAAAAGTTTGACCATGTAAATTTTTTTTCACATGTTCTTGTAAAACTGCAAAAGCTGACTAAAAACATGATGGAGGCTTCCTGAAGTAACTATAATAGCCATACTGCAGAATGCAAAATCAACAGAACAGAGCTTTAGAGCTGGAAGAGAATCTGGTTTCAAAGACACCAAGTCACATAACATCACTAGCACTAAAGACAATTATTAAGACTATTAGTAAAAAATTGTAATTTAAGAATAGTCTGTGTTGGTGTTCTAAATGTGGCTGGTTTGGAGCAGCTGAGTATAAACAGTGGTTGCAGGGCCTCAAATACTGTTAATAATTTGGCCCCTGGCTTATCACAGAGCCCAAATGGAATTCTGCTATTTAGGAAAAAGCAATTGCTTAATACTATTTGCTTTGGCTACAATTACTTTTAATTTATTGCATCAGGGTTTTTTATTGGGGGAAGGACAAGGGGGTTAGAGGATTCTTTTGTTTTAGTTTCTTCTTGTTCAAATAGTCAATATTTTTAGGGCTGAAGTCTAGAGTATTTTCTTCTATGAAGAAAACCTGCTGATACAGAATTTTAATACTTGCTAGCCACATTTTTCAGATGGGTAAATGCCAACCAATTTAGCTGGTGCCTGGAAATTTTTGATTTTACATCATGTTTCATTATGCTTAAAATTACCCTTTAGGGGCAGCATGTAAAAATAATGTTTAGTGTTGGGCA
Organism: Toxostoma redivivum; assembly: GCA_013397375.1. Classification (NCBI taxonomy): domain Eukaryota; kingdom Metazoa; phylum Chordata; class Aves; order Passeriformes; family Mimidae; genus Toxostoma; species Toxostoma redivivum. Next base: position 2,459,653 of record VXBI01000139.1, on the reverse strand, counting down.
TCCCCATCAGATTAACACACTAAAAGTAATACACCAAACACTGCATTTCATTTAAACAGAACCTTCCTGATTCACCCAGAAGCTGTACACCCAAGATACAATTTTTTTGCCATCACATCAAAATCAAACGTTCCCTTCTCTCAGCTCATGCTGCCATTCCAAATGATCACGTCTGTACAACAACTATGGCAAAAAGCTTTAGGGCCAGCCCACATCTGAACAAATCAATTCAGAGTCCTCATTCCATGTGGCATGAACAACTTCTACTAATAACTAAAAAAACGTATTTTTACTAAAATTGGATAGTTACATAAAATATCTTTGTGCAACACAATGCAGGCACTTCCAAATCTAAAACATATTTCATATACCTTTCTAGGAGAGACGAAATGCAGCTTTAATGGCCAGCAATGAAGAAGCTGAATTTATTACTGTGGCTGCCCAAGACAATGTTTGGTCTTTCCAGATTGGCAGGGTAAAATGAACTAATTAAGTTCTGCAGTAATTTGAGATACTGCAATATGGTATAGCTTCATTAAGGGCCAGTAGTTTACCAGCTGCTCAGTGTCTCCTCCTGCAGCAGATCCAAAAGTGTTTCCTAGTCTCTGAGCATTTGCAATATGTTCTGGATAAAATTGCAGGATCTGGATTTTAGGGCTCACTTCTGAATTATTCATTTACAAAGCACCATTAAAAATGTGACTCAAAAGATTTTTTTTGTTCATGTGTGTGTATAATGCACAAAAAATATCAGAACTGGTGTTCAGTTTCAGGTTAAATGATGAAAAACAGAAGTTTTTCTTTCTGTAGCTACAGAGCTACAGAAGACAAAACACATTTTCCTTAAGAAGAAAATCCATGTCGCCTTACTACAAAAACTTAAGACCCAGCTTTCAGCCATCCTAATGGCAATATTCATTACCGAAGTAAATAGCTTTGGGTGCTGCCTCCTTTGTGGGATGAGATGTCTCCAAAGACACCAGCTGACCGAAGAAAATGTTGTGGCTGTACAGCACTGCCTCTTTGTGTATGCTGTAGTCACCTCAGGATTCTTTTTTGAATGAACATGCTTGCATACTTATCAAGATTGTCAGGATCTCGAGCTGTTGTTTGACAAATATAACAGCACTGATTGGCTCCTGTCACCATTTTTAAAGGGATCATATTTAGGTCAGTGTTTTATCTCTGCCAAAGACTTGAGCTTTGCCAAACAGTCATGCTCTACCCTTGTTGGGACTTTTGCATTTTATTTAGTTGTGCTGGTGACACTTAAAACCAAAAGGATGAGTTGATTTGTTTTTGTTACCACCATGTAAACTGGAAAAGAGCCCTCTTATTTTCAGTTTGAAAACTTGTACATAAATACAGTAATATTAGTCTTAACTTTGAATAACAATTCAACTAATTACTCAACATAAATGGGCTACATGGAGGGAGTGTTCTTCTGGTCAATATGCTGATATGTAGTATCTAACAGCACACTGATTTAAATATTAACTTGCCACTTAACACTTATCTATAATTTCAGCCAATGCTTTTAGTAATACTTCCCTCCTCAAGAAAAAAAAAAAAAAGTATTCTGGTCATTAGTCCAAAACCTTAGGTCAAAGTTAAGGGAGTCAACATTGACCAGTGATTCACTGAGGAATGAATCACAACCACAAGGTAACGGCAAAAAACTCTTAAAAAAAAAATACCCTTGCAGCCTAAAGCAAACATTTTGCAATTTTGTTCCTTTAGCCTCCCCACAGTCTTCCTCTTTATTGCCCTGCCTTGTTGAACACCAGCACACACATACACAGAGGTACCCATACAAGCAGGCATCCTACTTTAGGGTCATCACTGAAGCAGTTTTCCCCTTCTACTGAGAAAGTATCCCAGAAGTAACTGTGTACTGCATGCCTGGAGCGTTAGAACTAAAGCTGTTAAAATGTGTTCTCCCCTCCTGTGCAAGAGCCACCTGCTGGTTTTCAGATGCCTCAACACAATGTGCTGGTCTCAAGCAGACTCATTTGGAGGGACAAGGGAGCACAGACTGGCATCTAAACTGAACACGTGCACGCAGAGTCCTGTAAAAGATGCATCTGACCCAGAGCTGGCTGCTGCCCTGCAGAGCCAGGCTGACCACTTCCCTGAATATCAGACACAGTTACTGCAAAGGCACATGTGACAGCCTCCACAAGCACCCACTTGTTCCTTCCTCCGTTGTGCAACTTGTTGGATTGCATCAGAGGAAATGATGGGTTTGGCAGAGCCTGGAGGCTGTGCAGGAAGGGCCCAGCCTGTGCCCAGGAGGGATTGCAGCCATGGTGCTTCCCCCTCGTCTGGAGCTCAGCTCCTTCCCTCTGAGCACCAACGCCAAGGGCAAACACATTATGGGATTTAACAGCGCATTACTGCCATCCAACAGTTTTAACTTAGGAGAAAATTGTATGGGTTCAAGATTTTCGCAAGCAAACAAACAGTAATTTCATTTTGGTTGATTTTCTTCACAATTTTGAAGACAGAGAAACAACTTCTCTCAATAGAAGATATTTTTGCTTTCCTATGATCCATGTAAGCAGGAGGTACCTTGCACTGACGGTTTGATTTTTCTGTTCATTTAGTGATATGCTCTTCCAACCACATTGATAGCTTAGTTTGGACATATAAAGGCACTTTTAATAAGATAAACATAAATGTTAAACAATTCACATTAAGCCACCATCTGGCCCCCAATGGAAATTTTCATGTTTTAGATTTACATATCAGCATTTGCCATCTGGGCAGAGTCTGTTATACATTTTATGAGAAAATCTCTGACTACATTGTAAAGTTTGACAATTAACTCTTATTGCTCCTAAGCAAACATTTGCAGAAGGGTAAACAAAGGAAAGAGACCCTATTTTCATATTACTTTCATAGACTGACTTCCCTGCTTTAAACAAAATGCTAATATTTTGTTTCATCCCTGTCTGGTTTATCTGACTGGTTCGCGTGTTGTTTGGAATATAAGCCATTTACAGGTAGCCTTGCTAGAATGGAAATGTCCAGCAGCCCAAGCCTCAGCAGAGAATCTCAGCACCTTCAACCCATTGTAACCTATCCCCTGGAAATACAGCACATAACGAGGTTTGTGCATTTTCTTTGAAAGTCATGCCTTTTGCACCATAAACTGAGATAACACAAGCAGAATCTCTCACCAGACAAGGATTTGTTTTCCTTTCCCATGATCTGTTAGCACCTAACCCCACAAAGACAGATGATTTCACATGCCAGCATGAATCAATAGAAGAGCAACAGAATCAATGGCTATTGCATCCAGCAGGGAGCTCAGGCCAGCACCACACAAGGAGCAGAAAAGTACTCCTACAGCTTACTCACAGAGACAGGGCAAAGTATCCTTCAATTCTTATCTCTTTTCCAGAAAGTGAAGGGAATGAAGAAAACAGCACCTTACATTTCTGCTTTAATAAAAAAACCATGTTGGAAGTGAGACAGGCTCAAGGACCTGAGACACTTCAAGGCAAGAACGAAAAGGAGGCCATCAAGTAATAAGGCAAGTACAAGAGGAGCTGGAAGCATCTTACCACTTAAGAAAAGCACAGTGGAAGCAACAGCTGAAGGTTTACTTCATTATCCTCTGGAGGAACTGATTTTGTTCAAATAGTTTTTAAGAATGTTTTCAGATGATCTCTGGCATCTCCCTAACTACTGTCTGGTTTTCTAAATATTTTTCAAGGTAAGTTACTTAATTACAGCTTACAATTACAGAACAAAATTCTGGACACAGTAAGTCTTATGCTTAAGAGAAGGCACAGAAAGCAGATAAAGTTAGCCCAACACCCTAACTTTTTTAAAAACAATTGAGAAGAATGAGGGAAAGAGAATGACAGAAGTGACTTATAGTGGTGGGCAGAGGGGTAAAACAGCAATTTCAGACATCTGAATTCAGGGTTTGGACGTGTGACAGAACAGACAGCTGTCAAACAAAGCCACATGACAGCAACTTGTGATTTGTGAATATACAAGGTCAAATGCCCAACTGCCCTGCAGAGCTGTCTGTTGTCCCGTATTTTTCACCAAGACCGTCTAAGAAATCTGTGAGGAACCCAGGAGCTTGGATGGATGCAAGGGGATGTCTTTTTTCTGTCTTTCATACCTGTGCCACCTAACACCGGTGTGACTGTACTGACACTAAACCAGTACATTTTGACACTACACCAGCCTGCTTCTCTTTCTTTATGCCCATTTGCTCTTCCTGGTGCTAAAGTCTTTGGATGCCTGAGCCACAAAACACTCTTAAAGCCTAGGTAGGCTAACTTACCTAGGAAAGGACTCAAAAAGGTTGAAAAGCTCTAGCTTTAAAGAAGTGATATTGTAAAAGAATTTTCACTCTCTGTCTGTATAAATAAACCTGTAAAATGCTGTCCATGCTGAGAGTGCATCTTGGGACATTCTTCTGCCCCAACAGAGCCAGGTAAGATCAGTCCCTGAAATGTTACATCTATGTATGCAAATTTCTATTTTTCTCCTAACACACATCACATATTTCAGACTGTACCTCCCACTGTATTACAGCAAACTCTCTTAATACCATCTACACTTACACCATCTCTTAATTTCCATCTACACTTATAAATTAGATTAGTTGAAAAATTCCTTGGCTGGATTGTTCAGCATTCTTAAGCAAGCTTCACTACAAGCCTTGTCTAAGGGCATTGTTCTGACAAAGACTGGGAGAGGTTCTTTCTCTCTGGCTGGAAATACAATTCTGGATAGTACTCACCCATTCTCCCAATCCTCACTCCAAAACAACTCCTCTGAGAGGTGGATTATTTATGTATTTAACCTGAAATGTCATCTTCCAGCAATGCTATCAACAAAGGCTAAGTCTGTAAGTTATGTACAGCTCTCAGCATGAAGAAGGTTTTCTTGAACACATCCTATGGCAAGCAAGCTTTCCAAACTGCCAGGGAGAAAAATACACCTTGTATATACCTCATAAAAAGCCCACCCTGTACAGTGAAAAGACAAGTTTCTTTAAGCCTGAAGAACATTAAATGAGCAAGACAATAACTGCAATAAAAAGCAGCTGTTGAAGGCTGTTTATGGTCATTAACAAACTAATTTTATTTCAATCCCAAACCTGCAAAATCATAATGTTAACAGTAAAGCAAGACCAAAACTGGTAAAGAAAAACACCTTCATCAGAAACAGCAAAGATGAGGAAAATGAAGAACACAAAACAGTTTACTTCTTCACTCTGGCAAGTCTTCTCTTTTTCTGCAAAATCAATCAATCCCCACCTCCCTGACACTCCTTAAAACACTGGACATGTGCAAGTGCCTCACAGCACTTCCAGCCTGGGGCACAGCAGCAGGAGCAACACTCTCCTCTCTGGCTCATCATCAAGGATCACAAACACGGATCTATGTCCTTTTCACAGCACATCTGGGCTGCTTTGAGGTGACCATTTATGGTACAGCAGATCAGGAGATTGTTGCTCAGTGCTGCAGATCTTTCTGCATAAGACTGTTTCATGATCTATCTCAGACACTCCAGAAGCAGCTGTGCTTTTCTAAATTGTTTAATCAATACATATCTTAGATGGTAGGTTTAAAATAGTATGAGTTTAATATCCAGGGACTGAATGGGGTCTGGACTGATCCCATCTCAACATACTTAAAAAAAAAATAAAATAGAAACTCCAAATCCATTGTCTTGTTTGCATGGCTTACAGAAAGCAAAATCCTAAGTTTGACATTGGTACATATTTTGTTTGTCCAGTACCTGGTTTTTCCAAAGTTATCCTCCAGTACTGAAGACTAGATCTATCATTCACTGTATCTGCTCCAAATTCCTTTATTTCTGCCTTAGTCATAAGGAAAAGACAGAGTAAGGTCTAACATGGTGAACTGATGACACTGAATTTTTCTTGAATTATGCCCATATTTACAAGTGCTACCATGGCTGCTCAGAAGAAGCTAAAAATGGCCATGGTTGTCATCCCACTTCTTCAAACTTAGTCCTAAAACTCTTGACATCCCAGAGTGCTTTCTGAAGCATCTGTATGTAAAGCAATGAGCTGTACGTGTTTTCAGAGCTCTGCTGTTTTAGTTAAATGGGTTCTACTTTTCCCTTTTCAGTCTTAATTATATCATGTTGATCCTATTTTGACATTTTATTTGGCTAGTAGTGTTGCAGTCCCTAACATTCCATTTCTGAATCCCTCTTTCAACTTAACACAGTTATCGACTTGCTGTTTCTTTATCTTGCATCAGCAGCATTACAAAATTAAGTCAATAAGCACAAAAAGTTAATATGTGTTCAAGTTACAATCTATTACACAACTTGCACAATGAACTTGGGAGGCTGGCAAAAATATGGGATTGTTTTCATTGGAGTGGGTTAGTCTGTCTATTTGGTTTTGCTTGATACATCAACAAAATTCTGGTGTGCAGCCCCAACAAGTAAAGGGAGCAATTCTGCTGTGGCTAACTTTCTAGCTGTTGTCTAATCACCATATACTGCACCACATAACTCCATTTTGAAAGGTATTCAAACAGCAGCCATTTCAGACAGACCAGCTCTTTCTGAAATGAAATATGGCTTTAATGGCTTTATTTGTGTTTGGGATTTTTTGGGTTTTTTTCTTCCCAAGTTAAGACAGCATCACAATGAAACAGGCATTTATTGAATTTTGTCATTTATGCAGCAACAAAAGGAACCCCCTATATGTAAACAAGTAATATAAGAAAGATACTGCTGATCTTTTAATCACAGACATACAAAAGCCTTTGCATCTCACTTCACTTTCTATATTGAACCTACAGTATTTGAAAAACAGTTACCTGTTAAATTATTATCTTCAAGCTATTCTGCTGTACCCAGCCAAACATGTACTCTGCAGACATTGCCACAGGATACTCACTAGTTTATACACAAGAGGATTTGTTTATAATAGTAGCTCAGTCATCCGGGAAACATGATCCAGTCAAATTATAGCACATTATTTTGTCCAATCAAACAAATCAGGAAGCAAAATGAACATAGGAGCAGAAAAAAGAACCTAAAAAACTGCAAATAACATTAAGTTTTATAAGTCTTGGGTTATAACCTATTAGCCACTATTTTGATTTCACACCTTTTGGAAAAGCACATTTCAAACCAAACATGAAAACTGTGTGTTTGTTTGAGGGTCCATATTGCACCACATTGGCATCTTAGTTTAAAATCCCCATTTTCAGCTGTTGTTTTGCTTGTGGCTGGGCAAGTTACAGGGTCAGCAGCTGTGGGTCATTACAGCTACAGCACAGCCTGGATGTGCACACTGCATGCTCTAACACCACCAGAGGCACATCTTGTCAACTTCCACCCCACTCATCTCACAAGCAACTTACTTTCTTATTGTTTGTGGACCAAACTGCAGTGGCAAGCAACTGGAGTGCTTGGGTGAGTTAGAAAGCAATAAGGTTCACCCAGTGTCCTGACAGCACATAACCAGCAGCCCTCTTTCAGAAACACTGACAGCTTCTGTGGCAGCATCAAGGAAATTCCATACGAACACCTCATCAGCCAGGAGTACTATCTTAAGACTAAAAGCTTAAGAATAGGGTTATATTGCAGGGAACAGTGTTTGCTCCAGATGTGCCCCCATCTGGCAGAGTACATAGGTACACAGTTCCCACTGCAGTCCGTGGGGCACAGGTGTTAAATACCATCTTGAGTCAGTCCTGTAATTATTGTGCCCTTTTCACATACATAATCCATCCAGACACTGCTGGGAATTCAGTCAGGGCATAGCCTTCCCTAAACAAGCAGGGGCAGGGGTTCTTTTCAGTGTTCAGCCTCTAATACATTTACTATTTAGTTTCTGCAAGGGGAAAAGAAACCAAGCCCAGAAAAGAGGCCAAAAATACATTGCTATTCAACTGCTCACCACTGGGCAGTACAGAATCATAACAGATTTGAGAAAGTGATACCCAGAGGGACATGTTTTAACTGTGCTGGCAATATCTTTCCAAAAGAGTAATTCATGGTTAAATGGTACTGTAAATTTAATTTGACACTGTGAACAGCCTTCACTAGTGACATACTTCAGTCAATAATAATACCATTCAACTGTGCACTGTTGACCAAGAACACTCTGCCTAAATTTACACAAAGCATCATAGCAATCATGATTCAATTTGCATGAAAGGAGTTCATATAGCTTTACCCTCTTCTCTAGCCACACCAAGGTACACTAATTATCCTTCCATAGAATGAAGCAAGGGTAGATTTTACTCATTTTCTTAAGCACTTGTAATTCACACATTTATCTGCAAAAAGCAAACCTCTAGAAATCATCAGGCCTCACAAAGGCTTCAGGAATCTCTTTCACATGAAGGTCCAGCAAAGTTAAACAACTAAATCAGAAAGCTCAGTAAGGGCCAACAAGTCAGGCACCTACATGTCAATTTCTGTCCACAATGACAGCTTTTGCTTAAAAAAGGTAAACCCACTGAGGAAGTGAACAATAACTGGGTAGAAAACTAAAGCTTTGTCTGTGTGGGGCACTTCAGCCCTCACTTTTCAATTTATAAATTCAGAAAGCAAAAGGATCTAACTCATCTTCCAAGGCATAAACCAGAGCAGGTAAAATGTTTCATACCTTTTGCCAAAGTAATGCTCAGTATCTTCAAAAAAACAACAAAACTGCAAAACTCAACCACCAGTAACTGTCCTTCCATCCAAATCAAGAGCCTCCACTGCTCATCACTTTCCTCTGAGCTTCTTCCATATCTGTCCCCTTGGAGTATACAGTAGACTCATAGCCCATTTTATCAAAAACTCTCATCCTAAGGTTCATTTTGAATTTAAAATAATTCTATGGGTCTGACCATAACAACCCTGTTTCAGAGTAATCTGAAGCACTCCATTAATAGTTTTATTATTTAAGTGGCTTTCATTCTTCACTTTGCCAATAAAAAGAAACTTTGAGAGATGAAAGATGTCTAGAGACGCATGCACTAGCTGTCAGCTGAGCAAAGATTCCCAAGAGTGGTCAGCGCAGACTACACTCCTGAAGTGGTCAATGATAAAGGAGTACAAATCAAGCCAGAAAACATTCCATGGCACTACAACATTTCACTGAGTCACAACAATTTATACTAGTTGAAGAATTAACCTGATAACATTCTAGTTCAAATACTAAAACCAAAACAGAAAGCACAGTATCAGAAGTCACTGTGCTGTAATTTTCTGTTACAACCTGTTATAGCTGTTACAAAGCTATAAGGCATATTAATATGATGTGCATTTCCATTGCCAAATAATTAAATTTAAATAATTTGGAAGACCAGCTGTCAGAAATCATAATCAAATTTAAATTCTGATTTTCATATTGTGCTATTTTACTAGCACCATTTTTTTAACTGACTTACTTCTGTTTTCATCCTTTGGCATCTTAAATCCTACTTGCTTCAAAAGTTTACTCAGGCTTGATTTATTTTACAAATATCAGTGTGACAATCTTCCAGAAATTCCTCACCTGACACAGATCTGCTCAAGACCCATCTACAACAGAAACAAAGCCAAGTGTGAATATAATTCTGTGTTATAAAACACATCCATGCATCTCATGTCAAGTAATTCACAGCAGATTGCACCAAGGTCTGCAGTACACTTGTACCCCAAGGACACTTCATGATTATATTATCTGCACTGGTGCAGACATATCAGTGACTCCTGCTGTGGTAGTGGTGAAGTCAAGCAGTTGTGTCACAAACTGGGGTGGAACACCCACACTGACAGGTCTTGGATGACCTCTGCTGCTACAGTCTCTCTGCTCTTCTTCCAGCCATGAAGCATCTGAAAATCTTACCCTTCTGAGCTGAGCTGCACCAGCCTTCAGAGCCACCCACTCATCCCTGCCATCCTCTCTTGTCCATTGTTCTGCCACCCAGCTGACTGTGGAACAGGTCATCTGGTCACATAACTGCACGCAATCCAACGGGAAATACCCTGATTTAGAACAAAATTCAGTCTTCTTACCCAACAGCATCTAACTCAAGCACACAGCTCCTGAAGGCAGAAAGAAGAAATGATGAAGAGCTCCTGCCCAGGCAGACAGCTGCAGAGCAGACATTCAAACTGGTCCTCTTACACAGGAGCAGGCATCATTCCCAGTGCCAGACCTGCACCAACCACGTGCTGCCTGGGAATTCTGAATGGGGATCTCTCAATGGGGACCCCAAGCAGCACAGTAATTTTCCCACTCTAATTACAGCAATAAGTAGGAAGATACTAATTTTACCACAAGGTTTCAAACAAAAAACCCCATGATCTTTTTATCACAGCTCTTTACAGCACAACAGTGGTGATGACCTGAGCAGGAAGCAAATCAAAGTTACAGCAACTTTTCACATATCTCAGCTGTTGAAAAGTTGCTTTAACATTTTCTAGGTATTAATTTACAAACACAGCAAATAGACACACCCTTAATCGTAAAACAAACCTCCTCTTAACAGGCACGCTATCAACCAAGCTCCTTCTGAGTCAATTTCCCAAGTATGCAAACTTTGTTTCGCAAGCTGTCTCCAGGAGTGAAATTTTTATTATACTTACAAGAGACAGCATGTAAAATCAATACAGCAAACAGCAATAAAACTTTGAAACTGCAAGACAGAAGTGGGAGCATGGAGGGAAAAGTTGGTATCTTTACATTTCATAGCCATACAGAAGGTACTTCCTTAAAAGGTTTTAATGACATGGTTTCAAACTGATCTTACATAACTTTGTTGCTGCAACTTCAATCTTAAAGGAACTTTCTTTCCCTTTCTCTTCTCTTTTTTAACTAGATTGCTAATAATAATACTGCAGAAGTTAGGCTAAAAGTCTAACTGCAAGACACGTACAAAGTTCAGTGGTTTCAACTCTCTCAGCACTGCAACAACACCCACATGAAGACATACCTTATGAAATTATTTAGTTTACATTTAAAGATAGAAAACATTAATAATCATTTACAGTACCTTCCAAATAACTTTGATAAACAAACATGTTTTATATTCTTTCTTCCCAGTATAAAAACTGCAGCTAATCAGGCTCAAATCAGAAATCTGAACTGACATAATAAAAATCTTCAACTCTCTCTATAGTGCATAAATTGCAGCTACATGAGTATTATTTCTAAGCTATACCCATTCTACTAGAGCTGTACCAATTAGTACTTGTGCTAAGCTTTAATAATATACTGCTGAGCAGCAGTTACACTCTGCTGGTAGGACAATGCTAACTTAATTTTGATTTATTAACACTCTTATTATCTCCTAATAGCTTTCCAAGATCTCCAGAACAACACGTCAAAACATCTAAGTATTTTAAAGTGAATTTTAAAGTGAATATTAACATATAAATTAAGAGGCAAATACAAAGCCAATGTATTGACACATAACACTGAAAAATCAATGTGTTACTTCAAGAAAACACAGAAAATATTTCACTGAGAATTCAAAATAGCAAAAGACAGAAAACAGAAGATCCTTCACAAGATAAAGACAAATGCTCCTCTCCAAAGCAGTCAAATAATGAAACACTTTTATCCGTACTAGGTGTTGTTACAGACTGTTTAGTTACCCAAATTAATATTTAATTTAAATGTATGGTGCCAAATTAATATTTAATTTAAATGTATTGTTCTGAGAGACTTTGCTTCCATTTGAAATGGCCACTGTTGGCTTACACCTGTCAAAGTAAAACTAAAGTAATATTACAACGAGATAATATAACGGAGGATATATTTTTTATTTCCTTATTTTAAAGAATAGTAAAAAAATTAAGAAATATGTATCTAAAAATCAGAAACACAAAAATAGGTGTCACTCTGATTGTTTCACTACTGTGCTGCACAGAGCAGTAACACTGCTCTTTCACTTTAGAAAAACTTCAGTGCTGCAAGATAATTAAATTCTTGTTACTGCCAATTAATACGTGCCTGCCACTAGCTTTGCTTTTCCCATACAGAAAGCAGTTACTGGGTAGGAAAGCTATAAGCACACAATGCCTATCTTTAATTGAATGCATTTGCCAGTATCAGTTCCAGATAAGTCTGGTTTCCAGCAGTTTTATCCCCCACAAATAGCACTGCCACCTTCAGTTCTTACCGATGGCTTAATTGTTTACCTTAATGAAACAGATATGCCATAAAAGAATTGCAGTTGAGCAACCCTGAGGGGCATTGTGGTTCACTGTAGATCAGTCATCCTTGGATAACACAAATTCAAAGTCATGACTTCCAGCTCCTCCTTCATGACTTCTCTTTGGTCATACTGAAGACTTGCAGAGGTAGCAAATGAAGTATTTTCAAAAGCAATTAAATCAGTTTATTGCTGGAAAAGGACTATGCGGGCCAATGTATCATATTCCTTCCCCTTCACCTAAAGCAGCACTCTGTGGCACAAAGTCTAACTTTGGTATAATGTACTGGATCAGAAAACTGAACAGACTTCAAACCCTTTCAAGTTTTCTAGGAATGTGCTACATTAAAATAATAGGTTACTTAGGGCTGGAATGATATAGGCCAAAGCAAACTTTAACCAGGTGATTAACCTGGAGTCTTTGCAGGACTTCTTGCTGGCTGCGACTTAATCAGCAGGGGATTAATATTTAATTCATGCCAATGGGTTACTGCCTGAACTTGTACTGCACTGGCCTCAGCCAAGACAATCATTGGAAATACATCACACTTGCACAAATTGGCCTAAATTTTGTGAATGCTTTAGTAATTTTAAAGCTTATCTTAATAATTGCAAAGAGGAAAAAAAAGAAAAAAGCAGTGCTCAAGATACAAAAATCAGCCTAATTTCTTCTTCACAACCAATCACACACCCATGTATGGGTACACATGGCATCACTTACTGGCATCTTCATCTGGACTTTCTGTACTTTCTCCCTCAAGTTCATCCTTTTCTAAGCCTGCAATTGACTATTTTCATTCTCCTTATGAAGTGTACTGCATTCGAAAAACTTTCAGTGACAAACTCCATCAGCTTTTGCTGTTTTGAGTTTTCTTAGTTCTACTGAAGGAACAAACACAACAAAATTTTACAACTATGTATAAAAAACCCTAGTAAGGAATAGCATGAATTGTTTTTACTCAGAACAAATACTGTATTTGAGTCCTTCCACTTCTAGTGTTCCTCAACATCACCTCACAAAGCCCAGCATACTCCACAAAGGTATCAGACATTTTTTGAAGAAAATAAGCATGTTCAAGATGCTATTGCTACATTAATTTCAGTCAGGATCTCAGAAGTAGCAGTAACTATCAAACAGGTACTTTTCTGCTTTGCATATTTAAGGGGTAAAGAAAGCAAAAGAAATCAAAATGGTATTCAGGTGCAACAATAAATACAATAATAATTTTCAACCACTTCCTTGTCTTTCAGGATTATACATAACCTACGGCAATCTTATTCAAGATGAATATTATAACATCTCTATTTTTTCAATTAAAAAAAGAATCAAGTAAGAGACAGAAAGCCAAAATTTATTCTTGCCCATGAACATGAGTGGGAAGTGAACATAAACGTTCCTAACCGCCCACACAGTCCTATAAAAAACATCTCAACTTCTTTAAAGCACACAAGGACATCCAGCTGCCTTCTGCTTACAATGAATGTTCTTTTTTATTCCAGTTTGGTCTCTTTCAAACATTTCCCAATAAACTTTCAAAGCCAATCCGTCCTCTAACTTCGAGTACTAAAAATTAATTTCTTCAAGGCCGATAGTCAGGTTTTCTGAGACAATGAACTTGCACTTCCCACAGTTTCTAATACAGATATAAGTTCTTGGCACATTTTAAAGACATGCTACAGAACAAGTTCATATGATGGATACTTACTACACTAATAACAATACCCAATTAGCCACCCTCCTGAATGGATTGACAAGACCAGCTCCTGCTAGGCTACATTCATTTCAGCCAAACATGTTATACTGCATTATATCTAACACTGGCTTAACTGAAAGATATTCTTTTGTGAGTTTTGAAGGAAAGAAAGCTCAATATCAAAGTAAGTACAGAACTACTGGGAATGTCAAAATAAATGCATTTTTACTTAAAGAAGTGCTTGTGATAGTCTTTCATCTAATTCCGCCAAACTTGTCCTCTATTTTAGTAGATATCAACATATTCAGAAATATGGGCATTTCTTAATTTTATTCACATAGATACATTAATAGATATATCCACATATATACTGATGAGATATTCCTATTAAATAAGGTTATTAAATCTCATTATCAAGAACATAAAAAAACCCAAAAAAACCAAAACAACAATAACTGAAAAAGCAAAGACTTGCTGCCAGCCCTGAGTGGGGTACTTGTTCGACTTTCCCACAGAATTGACCCTCATGTGGGAATGAGAAGCTATTAGCGAATAAAATTAAACCCACTCACTCGACGATTTAATGCAGCAGATCAAGAAAAATGAAAGTATGTGTAATTCCCCATCGAAGCCCTCTATACTGAAGAGATTACACAAATTGAGCTGGAGACTCTTCAGGACAGCTCTCTAGATAGAAAAACTCTTAACAGATACATTTGCATGCACACTGAATTATTTGTCTACTTGGCTTTGCTCGTTGTTGCAATTAGTCTTACTTCCAATCTAGTGCAATCCACAGCTTCATTATTTGTGTTGGAAAGGGAATTCATTCTTTCCTCTTGTTGTGAGGCCCAAAATTTAATAACTAAGTAGCTTGTTGAGCTTTTTACAAGGTTAGAGAAAACCGTTTCAATAACTTCACATTTACTGAAGAGAAAAGCTACTAAGTCCTGCCTTTTCCAAGTGTGATCTGAAACATCCAGACCACTTGTTCCACTGCAATCTTTTTTCTTGGATGGTTTGAAGTCCACGTAGGCAATGTTCCATTTCACCTCTGTGCACAGAGGTGCATCCTCTTTCCAGGCAGAAAGGTACAACAAGGAATATTTTTACAGGAATATTGCAGGCGATAGCTCTGCTAACTCCCCCAGAAGTACACAGCTGAAAGTGGAGGTTTTACATTCTGGTTAAAGAGTTTGATCAACCCCTGCACACTCACCTTTACTGCTGACTATTGCTACCAGGCACACAGACACTAAGAACACCGTTCCCAGCTGCTGGCTTGTGAAATGAGGGGCTAAATGCAGATTGTGCTCCCCCTTACTCATTTTGAGTGAACATTTTATGGTATGGGGTATACGAATTTTACATTTAATGAATATATTTAGGACTATATGTCAAAGATGACGATAAGTTGCTATCTATAAAGCACACTGCCTTTTCAGGCTAGGTCTGCAGGAGAAGAAATCAGCAGCTGCTGAGCTCAGATAGTAAAAGTGCAACAGGTGGCTTAGTAAAGAGGGTTTGACAAAGCAGGCAGACAAAAGTGAGGTTTCTGGAAGGGAATCACAGTGGATTGGGGAAGAAGGTACAAAATCACTAATGCAGGAATTGGTCTGCTAAGAGTACCTCAGGAATGAGACCAAAAGTGCCTGGATAATATCAGCAAAACCAAATTCACTGGGTGCTTACGTAGCACAGGCCAACACAGTAATTTCTATGGCAGTATCTGCCAACAAACTGAGGAGGCAAGGTGGAGGTCATGGCCGTGCTACCCAGAGCTAGAAAAACAGTGTTATGAGCAGCCCAAGACTCAAAACAACTATCCAATAAACAGAAAAAGGTATGTCCCATACTGCTGAAGCAACAGTACCTGTAGGAATTACTCACTTATCCTAAAGCATAGGCAGTGCTAGAAGAAACTCTACTGCATAGCATATGTTGTACCAATTTACACTAGAAGAGCATCAGAACACTTGAGTCTTAATCTTGCAGTACGAAAAGAATTAAAGCAGCTCCAGAACAAATTTTAAGTATTACTTCCTTAAACCTAGCATTTGGTTGATAAGGATACGTTTCTATTCAAACGCCCAAGAAAAGTACAATTATATAAATTTATAATGGAGTTCAATTATGTTTTCAGCTATTCAGGCAGCTCTTGTGCAACTAGTTCGCAACACAACAGTACTGAAGTTCCCCAAGCTTCGAGAGAAGAGGCTCCACAGCACATGAGTACAAACCACAAACACCTCAGAACCTCCAGGACACTGGCCCTGGCAGAGGCCACCCCGGCTGTCTGCTCGGTGCCCAAAGCGCTGGCGGGGCTTTCCAGAGGCGAAGGTGCCGGGGCAGCCCGGCTCGGGCTCCGCGGGCCGCGTGTGCGAGGCCGATCCGGACCCGACGGCCAGCCCGGAGCCGCCCCGGGACAGCGCGTGGTTGTGCAAGAGCCCAGGAGCGGGCCCGGGCTGCAGCAGCGGCAAGCGGCGGTAACTCACCCGAGAGCGAAGCGGCAGGGCCCGGGCCCGCCGGGGGGCGCGACGC
>VXBI01000139.1:2329107-2443130 GCA_013397375.1 Toxostoma redivivum | reverse complement strand
CGCCCCGGCCCGGCCGTGCAGCCACTCAGCGCCCGCCGGGATCGCGGAGGCGGCGGCTTTCCCGGCAGCGGCGGCGGCGGCCGCGCCGGCCACCTCGTCCGCGCTCCCAGCTCCCAGCGCCCCCCGGCAGCCCCTGCTCCGGGTGTCGTCGGTGAGTGGAGGAGCGGCCTGCTCCGGGCGAGGCCGGTGAGTTCGGCGCTAGAGAGGGAGTACTGCCGGCAACCTGGCGGGCAGTTCGGACGGGCGGCAGAGCCCCGAACAGCCCCGTGTGCTGCCGGGCAGAGCATCCCGAACGAGCCTTCAAACCAACCGGAACAGACATCGGGGTTGGCACGCACAAACTGTTTGGGATTGGTAGCTCCGGGCGAGGTTCCCCTCGGAGCGGCATGCTAGTCCTGATACAATTTTATCAGCCTTTCCCGGCTATTTAATATGCAACACACATTAGAATAACACATCACAGCCCCCATCACATCTACTCCTCAGGAGTAACAATGAACATGCTAGAGCGTGCCTAAAAGTAAGGGGGAATGCGTTAGAGCAGACAGGATACAGGCTGGCATCCTTACACGTGTCAGTTACCAAATTATTGCAGTGTCTTAAAGCGCCTGTCGTTATATGGTAAATTACATTACTCCGAGAGCAAGCTGAACTCCCCTTGAAAGCCTAACACTTAATTCAGTATACTGAATCCCACTTTGAAAAGGGCCTGCTGCCGTTGTGTGTATAGTATCATACACTGGCTAACAGTGTATGATACTATGTACCTTTCAGATGATCCTTTGGTCACTCCTTGAGCCCCTTTCTGAGGTACTTTCAATGACTAATTGAACCAAGTAGTGTGGAATTAGGGCACTTACTAAACTTGATAAATCTCCCTATTACTCCTTTATGGGTGTTTTGTCTCTGCTTTGCAGTCAGAGCGCTGTGCCGACTTTCTCTCAGACCCTGCTTTGGGTATGCACAGCTGCTGGGCTGTTGGTGCCATTTAAACAGAGCTAGGGTGAAGATCTCATTTTCAGGTTTGCCCTTCAAGGTACAAGGCTGTGGCTTTACAATTTAAAAAATAACACAAGTATATAAATTTGATACATCTCTAATAACTTAAAAGTTCTTTGCACCTTCGTGTTGCAGCTATGTGTCTATCCAAAGATATCACTTGCTGTAATTATGTGAGATTCCCTTGGAATTTCCTTGGAAGGAAGAAGAACCTGTAATTTAAGTAGACTTCTTATATGCATTTTTGATAACTGTACAAGATGCAGTGGACGCACTTCCCATACAATGAAAGTTTAGTTAAAGCATGTCCATGGAGCTATTAAACACACTGTGGAGGTCTAAGCAGGAGATGTGCTGAATGAATTAGGTAAATTGGAGCAGCTCTTATGATGCTATGGTTTTGATTCCATAGAGGTAGAATGCAAGGTGACAATGAATCATTTGTAATGGAAAACAAACAGCAAAATTTAAAGTATATTACTGCATATTATTTTTGTAGTACCACTTTATTCTGAGGTCTGAAAGTGAACCCAAGTGAATCCAACAAGAAGGACTCTTGTTGAAGGTTCTGGAGAAACTGAAGCAGGCTGTTGCAAGTTTAAAAACCTTTTGAATGCAGCTGCTGCCAGATCCCTGCAAATTATGTTTTTATTAAGTACCAGCTTTTTACTTTCTCAGTATTCTAAAAGAAACAGTAAGCAGACCACGTTAGCACAGAAGGAGTAATACACAATGTCAGTTCATGAAAAAATGCTGTGAAGCTATAAAAGTGTCTTTTCTACATTCTTTATTTAATAGAAAACAAAACAAAAGAAAGTATGAATCTTAGGCATTGGCATAGGTTGTATCATAGTGCAGAAATAGTATGCACAGCCAAGCATACTTGGAGCCTGGGGTGAAGAAAAAATGGCAAGGACACTTTCTGGTCAGGCAGATAAAAGAGCATTGACTACATATTTCATTTGCGTTCCTTACTTAATTTCTTTTCTCCTTTCCTTATCTTCACACTTTGTGCTAGGCAGACTAGGACTTCACTTCTAATGAGAAGGCAGTCATCCAAAAACCAGCTTAATGAAACTGCTGTGTTGCACTGGATTATTCCTGCTTTACACTGCTGAGGAATGAGGTATATGGCATTGGGAGCTTCTGAAACAAAGCACCCACAGTGCTTTTGTGATATTGTTATTTTGTTCTCAGACAGTTTGAAATACCTGGAAACACAGATTTGTTTGTGAGTTGCCCTTTACAGATTTTTATATAGTAAAGTTTTTAAGAAAATGTTTTCAATTAACATTGCATCTTTTTAATCCTGGAGTTTATTTGGGATATAGTAACATCCCCAGATAGTATACGTGGAGGAATCTGGCCCTACATGTAGTGCTCTAATCTCTGCTTGTTAAGTATAAACTTTCAACAACCACAAAAGAAAAATCCAAATGCTTTTTCCATTTGCCATATTTCTGTTTGTATACGTTCCTTTACTTTATAAAAAGTACATAACTTATTCTAGACGTATTGACACTCATTATTGCAGTATTACATTTTATAAGCAAATGAGATACCTATAATTTCTGGGAAATTCAAAGTAGCTGAAGTAGTATATTCAAGAACAACTCAAGATGGTACTTTACAAAGAGGATATAGAAATTTTTATGACATATTTTAAATGTTACATGTTGCCTATTTTGATACTAGACATTCTCATTCCTATTCTTGCATTAGACATTTTCTCAATTGTAGTATTTAGAAAAATATTAATTATCAGAATTTATTCTGATATTTTTTCATGATTTTTTAAAAATCATTTATGTGCATAGAATTTTATATTAATTTATATTACAATATTTATGAAACTTCATAGTGCCACCTACTGCTGAAAAACAAACTTTTAAAAGACTTGTTAGATTGGGTACCTTCAGATTAAACAGCAATGTAAGAAAATATCTGTTGAAATAACAACTTTCAAACTTCTGAAAAATGTTGGAAACAAGTCCTGACTCGTCAAGTCAGCTTCAGTCACTGAATTTCTGACGTTTCAACCAGTGACTATTTTGACCGAAACTGTAATGAGAAGTGACTCTGAGGATCTTGGATATTGAGTTTTTTTGATGTTGCATTTTTAATAAAGAACTTTATTTTAAAATCAGTCCCTGTGATATCCCTAGAAAAACACTGAAGAAAGGAAACAGTGAAGCAACATTTATTTTTCACCCAGTGGTAGGAAGACATCCTCTGTTTTAGAGAGATCTCAGCATAAAATATAAACCAAACAGCCTGGAATTAGCATCACACGTGACTCAAGTTCTGTTCCCTTCTTACACCACAGAGTCATGAGATGGACCATAGATCCCTGCTTGCTAATTGGCATAAGTTGGCATGTTTTCAGCCACCATGGAATTAATCTTCCCTAGCCCCTGCCATCTAAAAGTTAGATGAGGTTAACATACAGTCTGAAGTGCAGTACTGGTTCTTCCATATCTTCATGGAGAAGACCCCGTGTCTAGGACTAGTGAAATAGTTACCATATGCCTACAACCTTTGCCACATCCCAGACATTAAATATTGGTTATGATTTCATTCATGGGAACCATGGAAAAACAGGAAGTGGTAAGACTTTGTACATGAATATGAGTAAGTAGAATATACACCCTTAATCTTCCTGAGGAAAGTTCAGTTTTAAATTTGACTCAGAGGAGTCAGGAGCAGTTGATCTTCTGCTGGTGCTTGTCTCATCCTGTGGAATAAGCTGGCATTGATATGATTTGAATTGTCAGAGTTTCTGTCTTGTTACAGCTTGATCACAACCTTAGAAATCAACATCCTTTCAAGCTGAAAAAATCTTGAGAACAATGTATTAAAACAGATAAAAGATAACACAGGGGTGTTTTAGCTATTGCTGAGCAGTGCTTGCAGTGTCAGGGCCTTCTCTGTTTCTCAGGCTGCCCTAGCAAGGAGCTGACTGGGGGTGCACAAGGAGCTGGGAGGGGACACAGCTGAGACATCTGACCCCAACTGACCACAGGGGTATTCCAGACCATATGACGTTGTGCTCAGCATATAAAACTGGGAGAAGAAGGAAGGAAAGGGCAATGTTTGGACTGGGGGTATGTCTCTTCCCAAGACAGCAGTAACTGTACTGAAGCCCTGTTTTCCTGGACATGGCTGAATATCTGCCTGCTGATAGGAAGTGAATAAATTCCTTGTTTTGCTTTGTTTGTGTGTGTGGCTTTTGCTTTCCCTATTAAACTGTCTTTATTTCAGCCCACAAATTTTCCCACTTCTACCTTCTAATTACCTCTCTCATCCCACTGGGGTAAGTGAGCCTGTGGCTGTGTGGGGCTGACCTGCCCACTGGGGTTAAGCCATGACAGTCCTGTTTTGGTGAGCCCCCAACTTGGGGCTCAAATGCTTTGAGGTAATGACAGGTTTGGTCAGAGTTTGCTAGACTGAATTTATAGCTTGGGTGCTGTGCTGGCCATAGGTCTTGCTTTCTCTGCTGTGCATGAGTCTACAGCTTGTTAGTGGCTTCTTTTCACTCTGGCTGTTTGCTGTAGGGCTTATCATCCTACCCAGCTGTGCCTGGGAGCATTTTGATAACAGCCATGGCAATGTGCCTGGACTGGCCCATGGCCTGGGCATCGCTGCTGGGCCAGACAGGCTGCAGCTCCAGTGTCAGCTTGAATTGAAGGGACCTGACCTGTGGATAAGTCCCTGCAGGAGGAGGACAACCTGAAGTGTCTGTGGTTGTGGATAAGTGTTGGAGCAGCAGCATCTGTGGCCATGGATATGTCTATAGCACAGCAGGTACACCCTGGAGAGACTGTGGCCCTTGGATAAGGCTGTGCTGGAGGAGGTGCACCTCCAAGTGACTGTGGCTGTGTGAAAGGCCAGGCCACATCAGCTGTATCCTGGAGGAACTATGGCCCATGAGTAGGTCCACATTGGAGCAGGTCCACCCCTAAGGGACTGGAGTCTCTGGATAAGTCCACACGAGCAGAGGCAAGGGTAGGAGTCCAAAGGGACCAGAGATGGAGACTGTAATGGATACACCTTTAAATTGTTGTGAACGATGATCTGAGTTGCATGTTATAGGATTACTATAGCAGGAGCCACTGCCAAATGGAAAACAAGCCTTGCAAGAAGTGGGGCGTGTGCAGCAGTGACCCTACCTGAGCTGGCTTTGGTGCCCAGTAACTCCACACAACACAGCAGCTCTCTGGTCCTGAGTGACCACTAGAACAGATGGAGCCTAACATCCTGGACTAAATTAATTCAATGGGCATTTCACAGGCATTTTATGGACATTTTACAGGGAATTATATCTGTGAAGATAGCAAATGATGGGAAAGAGGAAGGTGGCTGATGAGGATCTGTTGGATAGTACAGGATCTGAGCATGATATAGATAGTAGGGAATAAGTTGGAGATTGTACTGGTTATGACTGGGATAGAGTTTATTTTCTTCATAGTACCTTGTATGGTGCTATGCTTTGGATTTGTGATGAGAACAGTGTTGATAAAACACTAATGTTTGTGCTTCTCATGTGACACAGGGAACACCTACACTGTGACCAAGGAGGAAGGATGAGCATTCTCACCCTTGGATTGGTATTTTCCTCATATGCAAAGTGCACGAGTTACAAGTTAATGAATTGCACATTATGATTTAGTGAACTTGTGAGTTAGAAACCTCACAACTGATGTGATGAATTAGTGAATTCATGAGCTAGACTAGTTTGTACAGAGGGGACTGAGCCCTTCATCATGTTTGCTTGCTTTCCTAATGAGTTTATAAAATAAAGTTTAATTTGCAATGTACACTATAATGTGAATTTGAGATATCCAAACAAACCATGACAGATTGAGTAGTCTGTGGCTCTTCTCCCTATTGCTTATCCAAATATTTTAAAACAGAGGCAAACAGGCAGTGACTATGGATCCTCCTCTGAAAGGAGTAGGGGAAATCCTTTGTAACACTTAAATTCTGTGTACCTTGTCTACCCCACATTTTTGTTTTCCTTCAAGGGCTTCGCCAAAGACCTCTGGTGGCTGCTTTTTTTTTTTTTTTCCCCGGGAAGTTTTAGTCCACTCAGTCCTCCTCTCTTGTTTCACTCACTATGGACTATGGACTTTTAGTGTTAATGTGTGTCAGCCTAAATAATTAAAAGCAATGCACACTGTATCCCAGAAAACTAGAAAGGTTGAAAATGTGCTTCTTCCATCACAGAGAAATATGCAAACTCAAATCACAGTCAGCATGAAAATGAATAAGCTATTTGGTGATACCATGTGCAACAAAACAGCATCATAAAAATGAAATTATTTAAAGTAGCATTCAAATCATGCAGTCATCATTGATTTAGTTTCCAATTATGCAGAGGTAATTGTATTAACAAACTGCCTTATTCAGTTTGGTGGGAAAACAATTGAAAGTTTTAATGTCCTGGCATCTGCAAATAATAAATGATATGATCTGTGCACCCAATTCAACTAGAATTCTAATGCTTGTTTTACCCAGGGCATACTACAATATCAATATGCCTGAGATGGAAGATACTTCTATGACTTTCTGGAGCCAAGGCAGTTCTGGAATAAATCTAGAATAGAATAACTGTTCTAGAAATAAATATTGAAATAGATAAAGGAACTTATTCCAGAATTAATGACCCTATATATATTACTATTTACAATACAGGTTCAATTGTATGAATAGAAATGTTTGCAGCCTGCATTGCATTGAATATAGTGGGAAAATTTTTAAAATACTTAGTTTTGTGACTTCAACTGCTGAAGCCAGACTGACTCTACATAAACATTTTGCGAAGACTCTTAAAACCATCACAGGGTTTAAAGTCAGAACCCCATATCTGATGTGCTGTTGAACCCCCCATATCCTCCAAGTGCTGAAGCAGTTATGCCATAGGTGAGCTGACCCAGCTCCTGTCTGCCTTTCTTTCCTTTTAAAATCTCCAGCGTTCCCAGGAGCCTAGATTTTTCTGAACTGCACATCATAATAGTTCATAGATTTTTCATTGCTCCTTCCACACCCAAAAAAATTCCAGAAAGTGGGAAAGTGAGAATAATGCAGAGATTTCATTGACTTTCATTTTCTGATGCAAGATGTAACACAAGCATTGGTAGGATATCTGTTCTATCAAAGTATTTCAGCATACTAAGTCTATACAAATAGAACTCTTAACAGAAACTTAATCTATGGTCTGTTTGTTCATAATCTCTTCTAGGGAATACCTTCCTTTTCTTCTAACTCTTCCCTCTGTGTGTCCTCTGTAAAAAACATGTTTGCTAAACAGGGGAGGCCTTAAGTTATTTACGGTTCTGATTTTCAGAGAGAATGGGACAAGCTAGCTGCTTTACTTTTTTTTTTTTTAGATTTCCCCTCTGATTCTCACATGACATGGGAATATAAAATGTTGTTTACTTGTCACACCTCACATATTCTGCTAATGCAGCAGGCAGTTCGTCAGTATCAAGTTTAAAATTTAAACAATCTGCTGTCTCTATTCACGCTGTTCTGCAGGAGCTGCTCTTGGAGCAGCTGCACAGGTGCTAGCCCAGGGTAATGAAGACTGTATTTGCATAGGAAGCAATATCAAAGAATCAGTGTAGTCCTTAGCACTGGATTGGATCATGTGCCTCACTTTTATCTAAATACCTGTTAGAAACATGGGAGGTTTGTCTCTCGGAGAGTGTTTCTGAGAAAACAAAACCTAAGCTTGATTCTCAGAATATGTAAATGCAACCCTCATTTTTATGCACTCTGGGGATCTGGTACCAGGGTAATTTTCTGGCTGCTCAGCAGCAACAGCTAACAAAGCAGTGTTGGTATCTCTGGCAGCACATGACCTGCTAACCCCTTTTTTCTACTTTCTGTTTCTAAGTAGCTTGTTGCAGAAGAAGTTACCCACAATGAGTTCCCCTTAATCACCCTTAAAGGATTGGACAAGTTAAACATATGCACATATTTGCAAATAAGCTTGGCCTCCAGCCAATAATTTTTTTTCTGGCTTTTTTCAGAATTCTTTCTCATTTATCTTTTTTCTTTTTGACAGTGTTGGGGATACAACAGAATATTGTAAAGTGTAAATTGTATGTCTCAAAAACCTGCAAATAAGGATGAAGCAGGTTCTGAAGCAGAACACAGCAGAAGTTTACTTCATTATCCTGTTGAAAATACTAAAAACAATCAGTCCTCTCCCCCGTATCTCTCACAGCCCAAACACCTCCTCACAGTTCAATGTATCCTATGTCTTTGCAGCTCTGTGTTGAGGTTCCCAGTATGTACTGGGGTTTCCAGTATCAGGTAAACCATGTTTAAGAGGGAGAAGCTAATGTGGGAGCTGGAGCAGCAGTTTGGTAGCTGGCAGAGCAAGGCAGCTGGGCTGTAAGCAGCCTGAGAGCATCCCAGGGAAATGGCTTGCTGCTGGCAGGGTGTCAGCAGCAGCAGCAAGACATTAGGAGGCAGGACACGACAGAACTGCAGATGTGACTGGCAGAAGACTGGTGTCAAATGGTCCCAACACAACCCACCTCAAATGATCGTAATCCTCATTTTTGATTCAGCTGCAGAGCTGGTAAGGCTGCCACTGTTAAGAGCTAATTGTGCTCGAAGGAGCTGCCCTGTTCCTAGAAAGGCATGGAGCAGTGTGGCTGCTTCTGCAGCCCCTCTGTTAAACGAGGGCAGCTGGTAAGGAGCCTGCAATGCACCAGTCCTGCAGCACCAGCACTGAGCTGGGCAGGCAGCGCCTGCGCTTTGGGCATGGCTGTCCTCGGCAACTCACAGCTGGCACAGCAAAGACAGCTGCAATTCATTCTTCAACTTAAATCTTTACAAAATATGATTTGAAACCTTTTTAAAAAATCTACTACATTGCATCTGCTGCCTTCACAGTTTTTCACTACACAGAGTTTTACGCTCAAGTTTACACAGTAAAAAATTTTTAATAGGACCATAGAATTTTTAGACTGTGGCCCTAGAACCTTCCAGGTGTTGAGCAATCACTGTGCAATATTTCTAGTAAGACTCATTAGGAACAGAAATTATGCTTAGGAGAGACTGATGCCAAGTACCACTCCTTTTCCTCATGAAAATTGGTGAGGTGTTTTGTTAATAGATGTTTCTCAGATTTCACCATTTATTGTAGTGATAATTTATGTTGTAATAAGCATATCATGTGCTCCCAAAACTATAGCAGAATGCAGCTACTATTCCAATGCAGCAAACATAAAGGATTTCCTGTATTCATTTGCATCATGTTTCTTAATCAATTGATTAATAATCTGATTTCCCATTAAGCTCTCTGCTTGCAAGGTCACAATGGCTGCTTTTCTTAGCATGCAGTGTGTGTTATGTTAGCTCACAGACTGTTTTCAAGTGCAACAAGAGCTGGAGGTGTGTTGCTTAATGGAAACAACTCCACTGAACATGTGTGCTTTGCTTAGGTGAGCTGATAATACCAAGCAAAAATCATAGGCTTGGGGTAGCCCCCATGCTATAATTCGAGATATTCAGGACCTTTGCAAGTCTTCTCAGGTTACTATGCAAACAATGAAAATGAGAACTTTTCGGAATGAGATTTTGCTGAACTTCACACATCTAACTTTTTCTCTGCTAATATAGACAGTAAATTGACTGCATTATTTGGCTAACTTTGATAAACTAAATTTCTAGGACTCTGCCTGATTTCCTTGCAAAATGTGAAGCTGTTTTGAAGGAGATTTGGTGAGAAAACACAGCACAGTGAATTTCACTAACTTTGGCTGGCTTGTAATAGAAAGGCCTGCAGTTACCCTCAGGCATGAACTTGATTATATGAAGACTAAAAAATACAAAATAAATCACATGCTTTAATTCTAAATTACATTATTTGATGTAATAAGGACTTCCATACCAGATAAAATCTAAATTAGTTGTCTGCCAATAGTAATTCCCAGATGTCTCTG
This sequence comes from Toxostoma redivivum, assembly GCA_013397375.1. Lineage (NCBI taxonomy): Eukaryota > Metazoa > Chordata > Aves > Passeriformes > Mimidae > Toxostoma > Toxostoma redivivum. The sequence continues at coordinate 2,433,171 of VXBI01000139.1, read as the reverse complement.
AGGAAATTGCCCTATTCTTCAACCTCCTTTCTCCCCTCTGCAAGTATAATTGATAATTATGTAACAGCCTGACTGTAGGGGATGTTATTTTCTGACCTCAGGCTGGTGGCTGATTTATGCCCTGAACTGTGAACATTTATATCCATTATGAATTTTTATCAGGTCCAATCTAATTCCCCCCACAAATGTATGAATATGTATGTATAACCTTTTACTGAATCCTGCTAAGCGCTTGGCCTCAATGATACCATTTGCCAGCATGTTTCACAGGCACATTACTTTTGACTTTAAATATAATGCCTTTTACTTTCATTATGGCTATCAGTATTTGCTTGGGGAGTGTATCAGTGGTAGTGATAACCCCCAATATCTTTTTCCCCAGTAACTGCCTGCTCTGAGCAGCTCTCAAGCCTCAGCTGGATCCTGTGCTGGACCAGAAGGTAACAATCTCCAGCCTGCCAACATTTCCTGCTCCATCCCTCTTAGTCCAGACCTCACCTTTTACATTGTGGGTTGATGACAGGCAGAAAGATGATTCTTGCAGTAAATGAAAAGGTTAAAATGTCTTTAGGACTACAATCACTCTGCTGCACTATGACTTCCTGAATTTGAGGAGGTCATTACATTTTAATGTCAAGAGAAGAGTTTATTTTGGGGAGAAGAAGTTGTTTTGGACTATGGGAAAGACATTAGTTTTGATTTTTGTTGTGTCAGGTCAAAGAGGTGCTTTTGTAAAATACTGGGGATGGAGGACTTAATCTTGGGGTGGGCTATTACAGCTACATTTTATCACAGGAAAGGGGTAGATTGTGTTTGATTTGGTGGAAACTGGCTATACTTGGTAAAAGAAGGTTGGATTAGGAATCATTCTGAATAGTAAAGTAGGAACTGTTTTACCTAAAGAAGGAATTTCACTGCATGCCTACATAGGCTGACTGCTACCATGATAAGAATAGTTGGGTTTTGACTAGAGGCAAAAGAAGATGAGACAAGACTGTAGGGAAGATCATGCAGAAGCAGCAAGAAAAAACAGTGTTTTCCTTTTTCCTCTCAGTCCTGAGATATTATTGGTGGCACCTGCAATGAAAAAAAAAGACAATGAGACCAACTTGAATGGTCCATGCATGAAAAAATATGAGTTTGTGAATCCTCATAACACACTCTCAGGAACTATTATTGGGCTGGAAAAGTTCATTTATAAAGAACAGGGATATATGCAAAGCCAAAAGAGACACATGGGTGGTTACAACAGACAGTTGGCAGTAACTCCATGCAGTGATCACAGTCAGTATTAAGCATCTGTGGACTTAACCACAAAGCTTCAATTTTGGTGTAAATTCTTTAGCTTGGGAGTGCTGAGATATGGTCTCTTGTTGGTTCACTTAACTATATAATGAACAGCTCTGAAGTTTTTGTTTGGATTAAAATTTCCCTGGAACTCAAGTAATTTAGATCTGAGGTTTTGGCTCTAGTCCTTTCCCAGCTTGTACTCAATATAAATTACTCTCCTAGAACCATGACATGTTCAATTTATCCTCCATTTTAGATGGTTGAAAAGTGCGTGCATAATTCTGCGCATGTCACACTTTCTGTAATCTACTGTGATGAATGGACCAAATGACTGAAACTGCTAGGTAATACACTTTATTTTAGTCATGAACCCACACCCAGCTGTAGTTAAAATACCAGGCATTTGAATTATTTGATTTGAATCAATGCCAAATTCAATCTTATGCAAACACAGAAAGGGAGAGGGAAAAGAACTCCCGGTATTAACCCAGTGATTTATGCGTGGGAACATAAGGCCATAACAAGCAGCAATTGGCCAATTGTAACAAAAGGCGTGTACCACCATGAAAAATCTGACAACTTTTCATTGGAGCTGCTGTGATTGAGGGGTTGGGAACATGGGGGATACTTTTACACATAGATAATGACCACAAGAAAAGTAGACTCAGGGACCAGGATTCCCCAAATTCCACCTTCTGTCAAAAACACTGGTCAAGCTCAGTACACCCATCTCCACTCACACTGGGAGGATTTCCATGGTGTAGTACAACAGAGGATAACAAATATTCCCATTCTGGAGACAAAACCAGAAAATAGTTATCTTACACCTGTCTGAGAGAAATATATATTTTTTCATTATCTAATTCCTAATAACTATTAGAGCTGTATCCAGAAATAATGAACTTTGGTGTTGAGTTTGGATCTCCTGGGTCCATCTGACTTGCCCATTAGTGCCACAAGTTTAGGTACAGGGAGGCAAAGTCAATGAACCTTCCCCAGGAGGAAGGAGGACTGCCTAGAATTTTGTCAGCATTAGACATCCCACAGGGATGCCTTCGAGGATTATATTATACTCTGAAATATTACTATTTTTCTAAGGACTCGTTTTACTATGTAGCAAGGCCATGTTTGCATAACCAAATGATAGGAAAGGGAGCCAAAACAACTTTGTAGCTACACCTACTAATTCCAGTATTCAACTCAACCCAACCAACGAGGTTTCTTAGTGGCCTTGAAAGCTTGTTACTGCAGTTATCTTTACTCACTGGTACCAGAGAGGCTCTGAATGAACTTCCTCTGAAGTTACATGTGAAAAGGTCCAACTCCTTGTAGGTCTTTAAGCAATTTTCTCCTCAGCCAGAGACCTATCCCCTAAATTGATGTCTCTCAGTGGAAATTTTTTGTCTCTCAATTGTCATGCCGAACAGTTGTCTGCTTTGTTAGTTTTTTCACAGAAAGGCACCTGTTCAATTTTAGATACTGTTCAGCCTGTTCCACTTCAGTGGTCTGCACTACTCCTCCGAGAGCCCTGAGCTCTCCACATATTTCAGGCTGCCAGCTCTCTTACGTGCTTTTCCCCAGCAGCCAATTTTGCTCAGAAGCTCTTACGACTGAGCCAGCTTCCATTCCTTCATAAAGGGATACCCTCTTGTTATTGCAATTGAGGAGTTTCATAAGAGGCTTTTAATGTCTCCAGAGTGTTGTTGTGTACAATAAAATCTTGAATTAAGCTTTACCTAACACTCATTCATGCAATACTCATTTATTGGCAAATTGCATTTGTTTCTGCTGTTGACAAATACTTTTAGGTTTATCTCTAATACCACAATTACATTATCAGATTAATATAGGCTTAAATAAAATGTTATATGCTTAGTTTGAGTAGCAGGAGCATTTCCAAACCTGAATCACTAGTATGTACACTGCCATCTTGTGTCCTGAAGTTCTAGATAATATCAAAATGCACAATATACATAGAGCTTTTCACAAAATAGGAGTTAGCTATATGAGTGGAATCTGGAAGGTTATCAAAAGATGTTTACTGGAATTTCCTTCTCTTTCTTCTAAAATGTAAAATAGTCATTAAAGTAGCAAGTCTGACTGATAACTCTAAATCCATCTGTTCTAAGGATCTATTCCTTTTAATTAGTGAGTTGTGGGTAACCCAGTAAAAAAAAAAAAAGCTACAGAGAAAATTTTGCTACAGCCAAGCCACTCTCTCTTTTCCAGCAATAAGGTCCAATATGGACTCCAAGGTATGGCTCTGTTGCAAGGCAACCTCTGAGCTGGTGTGGAGTTCCCAGAGCAGTTCTATATTAAATGCTTCTCTTCTGCCAAAAGAGGGTATAATAGAAAAGAGTGAAGACTTATATTTTTAGCTAGAATCTCTCCCTTTGGAGCAACCATGGTCTGAACATGACTAGATCATCACTGAGTCTGCTCCAGTGCTCACCAGAGGACTGGGCACTTGGTTGTGAGAGGACCTAAAGTGACATGGACTTACAAAATGAAGAAAGAGAATCTAACATTTCTGCCCCACAGTGTTTATTCAGAACTGGATTCAAAACACAAAACCAATGAAATTTTGGCAGATGAAATAAATACTGCATGTTCCTTCCCTAAAAATGATCATTCTGTCATAACATACTAATCAAAGCATCCTTTTTGTATGTTCATACTTCCAATTGCTTTCAGTGTATATAACAGTATTTAGCTCTGTCTTTTTGCTATGTTTTTATTAATTTTAGCTTTTTTCTTTTGTTATTTATAATTGCAAATGTGTAGGAGCACTTTCAAAGTTTTGAAAATGGCTCTATAAAACCCCAAAGATTTACTCCATGCAGTTGTTGTTGCATGAAACAAGCATAGGGATCAAGACAGGGAAAAGGGTGCAAAATCAAATATTAAGCTTAGAGACACCTGGGGCAGGGCAGAAAACAGTAAAATCCTATCCATGTAATAGATGCCAAGGTAAAATGGCAGAGAACATCAGCAGGGGACAGAAGCGCTCTCAGCCTTACCCGCTTAGACATTTGCCTCAGTTAGTGGCTTTCCATGCCACAAATTTTTCTTTCCATCTGTTTGGCATTTCTTTGCCCATATGTGCATACTTGTGTACGTGAACTTACAGCATTATTTGCCACCTCTAAAAGGCAAACACTTGTGGCACCCATTATTGTCTGAGGCAGGCAGTGCTTCTGTCTCCCAAGGTCATTTTTTTATGCCTTACATACATAATATACAATGACACAGAGTTTAAAGAACCTCCCTTTCTTGTGACATGAGCAGTTATAATGACTTGAAAGAGCTTTTGCTTCTGTAACAATACTTTTATAATACTTTACTGCTATGAACTTCAAAAAGCAATGTGTGTATTGCAGCCTGGTTGCATAACCTCCTGCTTAGTAAAAGGAGAACATTAAAACTGTTTGCACAACGCAGTGTTTAAGTAATGCAAAAAGCTTATTGAAAAGGGCTTTGTCATTTCAAAATCTGGAATGCTTTGCTAAGATTGTTAGTGCTATTTTATTTACTTTATCTGCCCATAAGATTCTTGCCAGTTTTCTTAGTTTTCTAGTGGAGAGTCTTACTTCCTTACTTTATATCCTTTGCTGTGTTATTATCCAAGAGATTTTCAGATAGAAAAAGCTAATTGGCTACATATGAGTAATGATAAAACAGTAACTCCAATATTTCTAGAAGTTACATAAAATTAAGCAGGAAACTGTTTTCTGTAATCTCTGTTCTACTGTAACCTTTGATGGGGTGTGCATTTACCTCCCTGGTGATTGAATAGCACTGGCTGTAATAGTTACGGGAAAAGCAGAAGAGGGAAAATTACTGCAAACAGAGCAGGTCTGGGAGGAGAACTGATGTCTTTTGTGTCCTCAGTTCCTGAGGATGTTGGCTAACACAGCCTATGACTGGTCAGTCCAAGCCTCTCAAGCACCCCATGCTCCAGCTTTTGAGTGTCTGCCAGCAGTTGCCATTCTGTGTTAAACGGCATAATGTCCTAGCAATGGATGAAAGTTTGTTGTTTCCATTTCCAGTTGGCTTTCCATTACCTGGTTCGTTTTGTCACTGTGAGACCTTCACTGATGGCAGAAGATGCCTGTCCATCAGCTGGCCCATTTTAGTAACTGCCTACCAGCAGAAGATGATGGTGGGAGAAAAATATGAGGGATAATTCTAAGTATGTGAATCGACCCTATCCCCTCTGGATGAGTTACTACATGCTGCAGTATCATGTCTGAGCTGCTGGGTGAATCCTAAATGTGAACTTTGGAGAAAATACTAGCTCAAGGTTAGACTTTCACATTCCCATCAAAGGGTGCCCTCTGACCACCTAAAGTCACAAGTATTAGGCAAAACTGCAACCACCTGTGTACAGCTGGGTCCAGCCAAACCAGCAGTGTCCTTGAGAGATCAAAGAACACTCAGGGAAAGAACAGCATCAGGGAAGGGCAGATAGAGCTGCATTGAACAAAATTTCAAAGCATTTCTTTATATTTTATCCTGTAATTAAGCTTAATATTTCTAAGCTTTTCCAGGGGTACAAAGCCTACCATGTGTGTTATTGCTGTCTTTGGCTCTCCTGATAGAAGTAAACTACCCCACGTCCCTAGAGCACACATTTCCCAGAGGCCTTGCATGTACTTTATTATTCAAGCATACTTGTCTGAAGAAAAAGGAGCTCTACCACCAAGCACAAAATAACAGGTCTTGAATTTTAAGTTTCATAGGTTTTTGTTTTAACAAAGCTGCCTTTCCTTTAAAGTGTCCATCTGCAGGGCTATAAACATTAGTGAGTAAGCCTCTGCTTAGGTTTATTTTCTGTTAGCAAGAGCAGTTGGCCATCTGCTGGGTAAAAGAAGGCTGGGCTTTGGTGCATTTGGAAGCAAAGGTCACAAGCAGCACATCCCAGTCCTTTGCCAATGACACATTTAGGCTGGATTAACAGAAAATTGTTAATCCACCCTGCTCAGCTTTCCAGATCTGCTTAGATCAGAACTCAGTATCATGGAATTCCAAATGGTCTTCACACAGAGATGCTGCCTACATAAGATATTTGTTGTCCCCAGATGTAGTAGGTCAAATGAAAAGATGTCACCATGTTTCAGGGTCCAGCTTCAGCTTCTATGTTTCAGGATGTGAGATGGGAATGTCTGCAGTAGCGGGGGACTCCAGGACTCACTGCTGGCCCTGTGCTGGGACCGCCTGCAGGGGTTTGCAGGGCTGAGGACAAAACTTGCCACAGAGGCACTGATTCAAATCAGCTTATTATAGGTCAGCTTTCCAGAAGTCTGAGGGATGCTTGTGCAGCTGGCTCTGGAGTCTCCTTCCAACACTTGGTACATTTTGAGGAATCCTGGAAGCAACGTACAAGGTAAGATGGAGTGAGAAATCAAGGGTTGACGGGGGGAAAAAAACCCCAAACTTGGAAATATTTTCTTTTAAGCTCAGTCAAAACGTAACTGACTCAAATCTCGAGTAAGATTGACAAGGCATAAGGATCAAGTTTGCCTGTTTTAACATGTGAACAATGCCATACAAGTCAAGTAAGAACTACGGAAAGCAGGAACACTTGGCAATTCTGGGATACATCGTATCACCCAGAAAGTAAATGTGAGGCAAATAGTTTTTCCTTTTTAATTTTTAATGGTTTTTAGAAAGTGCTTAGAAGCTGCAGTAAAATGTATTTAGATACTATAACAAAAGTGTTTAGAAGCTACTTTGCTGATATATAAGTACACAATTCAAAATAATTGCTAAAAAGCTTTCCATAAAAGCCACTGAAGATCCAAAAGCAGCGTTTTCTGCTCTGAGAGTTGGAGAATTTGAATGATGTACTGAGCACTAAATGAGGAATTTAAACATCTTACTGGAGACATAAGACAGAAATTATTTCTAGCCATCTAAGGAAAAATTCAAACACAGAAGAGAAACTCAAATTAGGGGCTCAAGAACAGCCATTTTAGCTCTGCCTTGCTTTCCTATGTACCAGGAGTCTCCATTCCAGCTAAAACTTGCTATTTTAATTGGAGTACGGCAGTTTTAATGCTCTTGGCCCGAGTTGCTTTGTACCAAGATGTCCAAGCAAGTGCTACCATTGTCACAACAAGATAATTGTCCCGATAAATGCCTCAGTTTTCTAACTCTCTCTCTGCTGAATTTATTATCATGGTTTTATTCTTCCTTCAGTCACAAGGTTCTACTATTTTCCTTAACTGCCCTCTTAAAACTAGTGCATCCATAGGCCAGGAGGGAGTGCTCCAGAGTCTTGATGTTCCAGCAAGCTTGGGAATGATTGCCCTGAGGGTTCTCACCAAGCTGCTTTCAGCTCACAAGGGCATGAGGAATCACTTAGTACCTCTTTTTATGCCTAGTCATTAGGTATATTTACAGTAGTACTTTCTCCCTCAAAGTCTGGCACTGCTTTCTTTGCCCCTACTTTCCATTTTACAACTGTTCCTTTGCCCCTAAACTTCCAGTGCTGCAGCGCTGAGGAGCCATGAACACAAGAACAGCTTGTTTTTTCAGTTCTCAACACACAAAGAATGTTGTGTTAAAGAGAAAATAAATTCTGCTTTTCTCTCATTTGAAAATGCCTACCTTCTCCAGCAACATCACTGCATGTAATGGAGCAGTAAGCAAGCAGCAGAGATTAATTATCTCACAAATATTTTGGAGAATCAAGCAGTTCACCCATTTGTGCTGCTCCATTTCCCATGTTTTCAGCTGAAAGAGCAGGCTGCTGTCTAAATTGATGGCATCCTTTTCAGCTGAGACCAGCTTAATCTATTTTGTGTTCTTCAAAAAAGGAGCTGCCTTTGTTGTCTCTTGTATGTGCCACATTTCTCTATTGAAACAAAGCACTGGAGAACAGCATTGGCTTGACAGTGCCTGAGACTGGAGTCCTCAGGTCTGGCAAGGCAGCAGCAGCAGAGCATTTAAGGTGTCCTGCTGCTGCAAATTCCACAGGATAAGCTGACGCCAGTCATTAATTGTATATACTTAATTAAACTTCTACAAGGCAAAAATCAAATATGCAGATGAATTCAAATCACATCATCATCACCAGGAAGGAAACAACATTTTAAAAAGTTAAAATCAACAAATAACCAAAAAGGAAAGGGAGACAGACAGCCAGGCTGCCTGCTAGTGACTCTTGTTGCTCTGTCTTCAGCAGTGCTTGCTTACTTATAGGTAATGATGCTTTTTAGTGGTTCCTACCCATGAGTGTCCACTTTTCTCCAGGAGGGTGTCTCTCTCATCACAGAGACAGTTTAGCTGTCTGTGGAGCAGCTGCTGAACTGCTCCAGTTTATGGCCTTGCATATTCAGATAAATTGCCGCTCATTTCTCTTAATATACTGTGCTGTAATTTGAAAAATCCTAAAAATCAACCCTTTTTGCCAGCCTTTTGATGTTAAAACTGTGTTTTAAAAACAGCAACAGATTTGCATCTGAGCAGAAATGTTGATTTTACTCATTCAAATATTCTGTTCAGCGCTGCCTTTGACTGCCCCAGCCTAAACTAGAATTGAATCAACATTTGCTTTATTTCACATAATGATAGAATTAGCTACATTTGTTCAAACTTCCTTGATTTACTACCTGATCTCATTATTCAGAATTCAGTCTGTCTCCTCCTTTTGTTTTTTCGATCTCAGAAGGGACGGAATTGAACAACTTAGATCCAGTTCCAAGGAAAAGGAGAGTAAGTTATGGAAGCTGCCCCAAACAAAATGCAAATGGTCTAGTACTTGCACAATAGTAATTTAGCTGCCTGTAAACCATTAAATCACTACTTTTCTGCTGTGGTTGGCCACCGGTGCAATACCATGTGGTGGATGGTGCTGACTATGGACAAGGACTTAGTATTTGATTCTCAGTGATCATTCCTTGTTCAGATACAGACTTACTTTAAGTTCTAGCATTTCTAAGCTTTCAGTTCATCTTGTTAAGTGCAAGCTGAAATAGTTGAGCTCCTTTTACATTTTCTCTCTTTAACAGGAGAAAGTTGACCATCATGTACAAAAACATCTGCATTTTTTGGATGTGTAAAGAAAGAAGACACTGCCCACTAACTTTTTCTATACAAAAAAGGTCAGCTTCTGATTTGAGATCCCTAAATTAGAGGTTTTATTAATGGCCCATGCTCTTTCTTATCATTTTTCCCTGATTATCACTCCTATCCTTGTGTAACTTTTCAAATCCAGGCTGATCCTTGCCAATGGCTTGAAGTCCTGCAGGCTTCTGTGTAGCTCTGCACTCTGAGACCTGGGCGTTTCTTTTTCTGTGGCACCGAGGCCGACAAGCTGAGCTCATAATGCTGTAAGCTGGTAGTGGATGGATGGATTGATGGAGGGAGGCAGTGCCTTTTCCCAGGGACTCTGCTGATGTTATAAAAGTGACACAATGCCTAAGTAGGTCTTAGAGAAGTTCTAAGGCCCATTCCATAACAACAAAACTCCTCCCAGAGCATGAATTACTTGGTGTTGAATGACATGTTCACAAATGTGTGTAGGCTTGGTTGTTTTTTTTTTTTCCCCTCTGAAAAAAATGACTAATCCAGAGGTTATCTCAAGGACTTATGCCTTTTTCCCCCTTTTATTGCCTCAACAGCTTCTTCTGAGTCCATGATTCAGCTATGGATGTCTCACACCCATCCAAAACCTAGGGCGGCCAAAACCCTACCTATTCTGTAGGTGGTGTCTTTTTGTACAGGAGTACAGAACAAAAAGGTGTTCTAATACATTAGTGTCAATCACATCTTAATAGTGGTTGAATTGGAGAAAGCAAGAACATCTGGAACACACCTTATTCAATAGGTGTTTCCTTCTGTTTAAACTTTGCAAGCAGCACCATGAAATGAAGAGTCTTGAAAAAATTAGTTTCTACTTTTTCATTTTTCTAGAAAGCAAAGGCTTCTTTATGTCAATTTTCTCAAAGCCTAGTATTATGATAATGTTCTTCTGTTGCCTTCAGAAGCAGTGAGGTGAATTAAGAATTGTAGCTTAAACCTGAGTCACTTTAAAATTAAAAATAAGCAAAAAGAATCCCACAACTTTTTCTGCTATTCAGTCAGTAAAGGAATAGCATAGATATGTACTACAGCACTGCACTTCCTGCCAGGACTGGGAACTTTTTCATGTTTCAATAAAACTTCTTTGAAATGTTTCAAAATTCTTACCACAGTTTAGGTTGAAAACTGTACTTTACGGTCTCTCCCAGATGTATGTACAGTTGCTACTTTCCATCAATTAATTTTCTGCATCTGACACCTACATCTCAGGGGCTCTCATGCTATATAGGTGATTCTCTACAACCTGTTGCAGGACTCCACTCAAGGTAAGAAGGTTTATCCAAAGAGTCTTTTCTTTGCACAGCCTGTGTGCAGGTTGCCTAGGAGTGTAGTGTTTGTCTTGAGAGCATGTTCCCCTCTGTGGTCTCCCATGGAACCACTGCGTATTGGAACTCTGAGACACCTTGTTATGAAGATCTTTCTGAAAGTTTAAAGTATTCTGGCAATTTTATTTTGTATAACACTGTAAATTGGCTTTAAAACTGTGTTTCTTGAAAATGCCAATATACAGAATTCTGGAAATGCAGGCCTTTAATGACATGAGGTGTCACAACATACTACTTTCAAAATCGTGTTTCCTAAGTTTTCTTCTCAGCACTACTACTTATCAGAATGAATTATATGGTTAAGTTAGATATGGTTTTTTTAAAACATGCCAGTGTCTCACTTCAGACAAATGAGAAACAGGGACCTCACAGTCTGACAGCACACTACGTTACTGCTGCTTTTTATGAAGATTGCCATCCTTCCAAAGGAAGCAGGGATTGCATACAGAGCAGTGGTAGGAGCTTACCATTCTTATTGTAAGAAAAGACCCCTCTTGCACAAAAATGAGGTGTGACACAGCTATTCCTCTGCTTTGCAAAAGACAAGGCTCTCTAGTAGTTTCCAAATCATACCACCGTGTCTCTAGCATCCCCAGTTAAATCTCCATTCACACACATACTTAAAAGGTAATTTAGAACTTTTTTGAGAAATAAGTTGTGAGGTGGTGACAAATATTACCTATTAGATTCTAGTTGAGGTCAATTTTTTACTGTGAAGCTCTACAATTAGGATCAAATAAATGACCGATGGGCTCATTATTGTTCCTTACAAGTGACTGTGATACAAGGAGACATTCTAGGAATACTACAGGGGATATAGTATCTCTTTGGCAGCTTTCAGCAATGTGGAAAGTTTTAGGTAACAGTGACTGAAAGTCCCTCCAGCTATATCCAGAACTTCAGTAAACAATGTGAATGGAAATTCAGTCAAGACCCGTATTTGTTCCCTACAGACTGCCTCCACAGCAGCAGACAGCTAAATGTGGATATGCATGAGTTAATCCAGAAACTTGTATACAAATTATTCACAGGGGGGAAATTTAACTCCATAACCAAACTATCAAACTGCCACAACAGCTGTTTATGTTGCACTAATACCAGAAACCTAACTTAAGGCTGATATCCCATTGCAACTAGTGCAATCACTGCCCCAGGAAAATTGCAGACTATTTTCTAGACAAAGTGCACAAAGGGCATAAAATCAATTAACAATGGTGAGAATAAAAGCAAAACAAACAGTAATAACACCTGGGTGGCTTTTATGAACTGCTTCTCATCAGTAGGCATTACTGGGGTTGGTCCTATATTGTCACACAGTCCATAGTGTATTTATTTTCACATACTGTTTTCTTTGGTTTATATATGGGGAGCTATGACTCAAGGAAGCACCAATATTGCATGTGAGGAAAGGAACTGAGGCCAAGTCTTGCTGCTTGTGCAGTACCTACTGCTCCCTTGAGAACTTCCTGCAAATTGCTTAGCTAATGGAAAGGTACCATGTTGAAGTATCATGGGAGAAACAGGTCCCTAAAAGAGGTTTGAAAGAGGGCAAGAGTTTTATCAATTTTCATGGGATTTTATTTCAAATACGTAACAAACATCTGAGGAAGAAGTGAACAAATAAATCAACACTGATAGACAAAAGGTCATTATGAAAATATCAGTCATCACACAGATCCCAGCAATCCACTTCAGGACTTCCAAAAAGCTGGTTGGTGCCAGTCAGTGGCAAAAGCCAATCATGAAAGTAGGTCCTGTGTGACAACTGAGTAGGCTTCAACAGTGTGAGATACTTCATGTCACAGAGAAAAAGTTGAAATTAATCTGAGCAGGTCATCTAGCCCATCACCTTGCCCTGAGCAGAACTGCTTATAATGATATGTCTGATAGATGTATGTTGTCTGTTCATAATGCTGTCTAATGAAGGTGACTTTGTTCTCTACTTAGGCAGACTACAACAGTTTTTCATTTTCACTGCCATTAGAAAGTAGTCTAATGCTAGTACTGAAGTTATATCTTGCAGTTTGAGCTCATTACTTCTCACCAACCTAGCTGGGACATGAACAGCAGATTGATTGCTTCCTTTCACTCCATAGCAGTCTTTTACATACTTGAAGACTGATAACCATCTTCCTTAGTCTTTTGTAAAGGACTCAGTTAGTTAAGCTTTTTCGCATTCCTTGACGGAAAAAATCCCCATCTGTTCTACTTTAAAATGTTTCCAGTTTTAACATCGTTTCCTGAGTGGAAATCCAAAGCATTCTGGTTCGTCAAGGCAAATTCATTGCAGAAAGTACCTGGGGTTGGCATAAAATCTGCATCTCCCCTTAAATCTCAGTTCTTCTCCCTCTTCAAGTGATGCTACAAAGTGAATCCCAGATGTTCCCACAGGGCCCAAGTACGGTGAGGATTGTATTTCCACAAGGATTGGCCCAGTGATGGCTATCCCAGATACAGAAGGGGATGCACTCCCAGCAGTCGGTCAGCAGTCATTCTATGGTGCGGGTTTAGTGGGGGAGCAGATCTCCGGGACCTGGATCCTCCGTTCCAGCACAGCCGGGTTGCACAGGCTGAAAGGCACCGGGCTTAGCAGCCCAACACTCACCAGGGCCTTGTGTCCCTATCAACAGCCATGATAAAATCTGCAACACCTGTAGGATTATCTGCCACCTCACCGACCTATTTCTTAAGTAGAACCCGCCTATGCTATTGCCATTAAATAGCATTTCATCATTAACTTAGGCAATCCTCATCTCTGAAGGCCACCTTTGTGTTCTCTCAAGTTTGTTGAGCGACCCAGAGGGGCTATAATTACAGCACCAGAGGCGGGAAACCTTTAATAAACGCCTTTTCTCTCNGGGCTCGCCGCGGGCCCCGGGGCGGGGAGCGCTCTCCCCGAGCCCCTGCAAGGCGCAGGGTGGCTCTGCCGGGCCGGCCTCCGGCTCTATCCCGAAGAAGCGGTGGGTGCGGGCGGGGGTCCCCGCGGCGGGGCCGGGCCGGGCGGACTCCCGGAGCGTGGGCTTGCGGGCCGAGGCCGGGCCGGGGCGGCCCTCGCTCTGACAGCGCTCTCCCCCCGGGCGGGGATGGGCGCGGGCCGGCGGGGCCCGGCCGGGGAGGGCCCGCGTGGACTCTGCGGGGGGAGTGGGGCTCCGGCGGGGAGGAGGGTGAGGCACATCCCAGCCGCGGGTCAGGTGCTGGAGCCATTCACCGCTGAGGGGACTGGGGGAAAGCGAAAGAACGTGGTCTTCAGCCTCTTCCGTTTCTGTAGTAAGCGGCATGGTGTTAAAATGGAAAGTCGTTCATAATCATCTTAATCACTTCTTTACATGTGATGGAAAAGTTTCGTTTTTGTAAAATACTTTGAGACTGCTTTAATGAGGAATGCATCACGTGTGAAGAGCAAGGTCTGTTTCTGGTCTCTCAGTCCTCCCCTGTTCACAGAAACCTTCAACTGATGTGAATACTGGCGGAGTGTGCTCGTACATTAGGCTCTAACAAAAGTTTCTTAGAAATGAATAATTTTGGAGCTATGAACTACTTTTTCTGGTTCTTGCTGTCTGTAGTAGTAAGGAGTCAGTTACATTACACCAAAGGAAGACAAACAGTCAAATTATCTACTTCAGAGTTGTTTCACTGGCTCTTGGATTTGTTTTTCCGCTAGATTTTTAAAAATGCTATGATTATAATACCATTCTGTAGTTCTGTATTTCCATGTAACTTATTATTATGAGGCCCCCTTTCTGCTGGGGTGGATCTGTATTAGTTTTGTGGCGTCCTTTTACTGCTCCCCTGTTCTCAGATGTGGATTTTCTGTGTGTGTGTTGGCTTTCTATCTTGTAAGAGCATTTTAAGGCTTAGGTTGTAGACCTCCTGTAGCTCCTCTCTTGATCTGTGGATGGGAACTAGTTCATTAGTGCATGGGGGCAGTCCAGAGGCAGACTGGGCAACCAATGAATAGAAGAGCTGTTCCTCCTTTAAGCAAAGTCCATTCAGCCCATGCTTTGCTCCCAATCTTTTTGAAAAGTGAGCAAGAAACAGCCTGGATTCTCCTGACAGGCAATTTGTGGCCTGTCGCAAGCTGAACTTGCCTGCCTTGAGAGGACTGGCATGTCATGCACATGCAGTCAGATGTGAACAGCTTTGGAAGCTTGTAGTTCTCATAGAGGGGAATTTGATGCTTTGCAGGAGATAAGTCAAACAGTGCTGCTCACTGGGATAAATGGGTTTTTCTGAAGTTGTGCCTTCCATATTGTGCTTTTGTTTGGTTTGGATCTAGGAAGAAATCACTGTTTCTGAAAAAATACCAGCTTAGCTATTTTTCAGGGTCTTATTTTAAATGAATTGCTGTATAATTTCTGCAACCAGTTATTGCATCTGTGAAGAGCAGGAGAAACAAACTTTTGTGAAGATGTCTGAGCTGAAAGATAGCTTCTTTCTCAGTGGAAACATAGGCTAGGGGAACTTAACACCTGTACTTCTACAAGTTATTCATGTTGCTCTCCCTTATTAGGATTTGCTATTGGATCATAATGGATTAGTATTTTTACTCTAAATAAGTTGATCTGGACTCAGAATAAAAATTTGCTGTGGAGTTGTAAGGGAGCTGCTGGAAAGCTTAACTTGTTTCTCACCAGAGGTACAACTTTCTTGCTGTACTATGAGCCCAGCTTTTTTGTTTTGTGTATAGAAACAAGAAGAACTTAAAGGGAGCTTTATCTCTGTCTTAAGTTTCTGTCTGAACATCTCAGATGCGGTTGGAACACTCATAAGATGCTGCATGTGAAAATTCTGATACTTCAGTATAGCTAGGAATTTAGGATCTTGGTTGAGCTCATGTTTGAGAATAATACCCAGGTTTTGGAGTGATGGAGGAGAAAGTTCTGTTGCCACACTGATTTGGAGGGGACTAGTGATGAATTCCTGAGGTTTGTTCTAGTGACTCACAGCTAATCTGAAGCTGATTTTTATTTGTGAGGCCGAGAATGTTGATGGGAAAATCTAGAAAAAATAACTGACCTAGAGACAGTGCATGCCCTTTATTGGTAATATTACGACAATCCAAAGCTGGATGCTGTTTCCTTGTAGTCTGTTGAATGCTGATTCAGCTCCTCTGTCTCTTTTGAACTGATACTTTGATTTTTCCTAGCACAGCTGTAGCCAAAAGTACCTTAGGCAAAATTTTTGTTCTTTACACCTGTTGCATCTTTCCTGTAGTGCTTGAAATAATAGCAAAGCCATGGACACTACTTTAGCAGATTTAGATGCACTCTCCTCATGTTGCATTTCTTCTGCAAGTAAATGGCTTTCTTGATGAAAAAAAACCCTTTGTAG
This sequence comes from Toxostoma redivivum, assembly GCA_013397375.1. Lineage (NCBI taxonomy): Eukaryota > Metazoa > Chordata > Aves > Passeriformes > Mimidae > Toxostoma > Toxostoma redivivum. The sequence continues at coordinate 2,417,137 of VXBI01000139.1, read as the reverse complement.
TACTTTAGGTCTGTGATCACAGAATTTTTTTTCTGGCTGCTTCTCTAACAGTCAGTAGACAGTGGCCTCTAGTAACATGGCTTTCTTGTTGATAGTTCAACGACAAAACTGTTAAAGATCTTATCTAGACATTATCTCTCAGCAGCAAGAGGAGGATGGAGAGTACATGGTATTGACTGAAAGTCTGTGGGTCTCATCCAATTCTTCTTGTTTCCAAATAAAAATGCCTTGGAAGACTGAGCATTGCATTTGCATATTGATGTGTTTAAGGATTGTAATACACTTTCTACTTTCTCAAGTTATAGTTACTGAGATGGGAAAATTCCTCAAAAGACAAGCAACTATTTGTCTGAGTATCTTCTTGAGGGAAATCTTAGGTACTGTAAGAGTAGAGAGTTGTTATTAGTGGCATTCTTGGCTTGAATATAGTATTTTAATTGAGCGTCACAGTGAAAGATGGAATTATAGTTACATAGTGTGAGTTGAAGCCTTAAGAGGATGATAGGCATGCTGAAAAAGTTGGTAAAACAATTGAGCTGTAAAATAATGCTTCTTGAAATTACTTTTCCTGTCCTTTTATGTTATGCTATTGACTTTTGTTGACTGGTAAGCTCACTTTGCTGGTGAGACTTGAGTTTAAAACTTACTTAATCTTCAGAATAACTGTGTATACATGAATTGTTCAACTTATACTGCTTTGGAAGCAGTCAGGTGCTGCCACTTCCTAGAACAGAGTTGTACCAGAGTAACTGCTAGGTGTGCTAGAAAGTGTCTCAGATGGAGCATGTGCTGATCTCTTGAAAATAGCTTGTATAGTATAAATTATTTAAATCAAACTTTCAACAATTTGGCCTTTGTTAAAAGGGATAAATGGTTTTGTTTAACTAAATGTTGATTCAGTACCTTGTAGACTAAAAATTTATTCTGTCCTGGGGCAACAGAAAGCAGGACAGGATCTCTTGATTATCCTATCTCTCTGTGGGGAAGCTGCTTTCCTGGGGATGAAGAGAGGCTTGTGAATATCTTTTAATTATTATGGACATACTGTTACACAGGGTAAACTAAAGCATGAGTGTGTAGTGAGCTGACTGCTGTGTGTTGAGTTCACAGGCAGGTTGTTCAGGGTAATGTGTTCATGTTGCTGTACCTTATTCATACAGACACTTGTAATTCCTGCTGCTAACGATTATGATGTTATTATGCAGCAACATAAATTAACTCCTAGAGAATTGGTACTACTTGAATATAACAAGTGCCTTCTGAGAGGCTTTGTATCTTATCCCCAATACTCAGAGCGATCTTTATAATAAAGACTTCATCCTTTAGAGAGCAGTGTTTAAGCAACACATGGTGCTAAGCTGTATCCTGGTGACTTCCGAGTTTAAGGTGATGAAAAAGGATGAAGAAGGAAAGGGCTGGTGCCACTTCACCAGTCTTAAGAAATCAGAAGAGTAAGAACCTGTTGCATTGAGGAAGGTGTGGGAGTTCACAGGAGGTTGTGATTGCATCAAAGCAATTAATTGTTAGTTGAAGTTAACACTTGAGGAACAGATAATGAAGATTCTCTCATGGAAACATTAACACGAAAAAACGTGTCATAATCTAGTGGTAAAAGTGACTTCATATATGACAGCATTTCATGTCTAACACGTAGCTCCAAGTAGTTGCATGTCACAAAGATGAAGTATTAGGAAATCTATAAGAATTTCAGTAACACAATATTTATTGTTAGATCATTTGATACCAAGTAAGCCAAACTGGATATATTCATTAGCTAAATTTTATTAGAAAAATAACCTAGATGAAAGTGTGAAGTGTTTAATATCTGAAGCTGAGTATAGGTTATTATATAAAAGCAAGTAGCAGTTTACGGCAACAACTGACAGACTTAGGTAGATCAGCTGCTTGATATCTGGTGAGATCTGTACTGTTATGTGCAAGAAAATGAATGGGTATATAGCTGTTTATTTAAACCTGATGTGTTTATTTAAACCAAATGGAATTAGAATAATCTGATAATGCAATAGACTAAAGTGATTACTTAGACTAGAAGCTACTTTGAGCTGAAGCAAATTAAGGAGATCAGTAGTGTAGCAGACTGCAGTCAGCTAGACTTTCCTGAAGTGTTACTGTACCTCTTTGCAGAAAATAAATAATGTAGAGTATTAAAAATCAGTTGCAGGTTGAATGTGATGGACAAACCTAATACCTCTGTAGCGTTGTTATATCTAAAACTGGGCTGTTCTGTGCAACACCATCCGGGTTGATGGTGTAGGCCAGAAGGGTTTCTTGAGCCATGATGTATTTGCTACAAAGCATGCTAGAAGATTCTCTATGGGATGGATAAAAAGGTGTCCTGAATTTACTTGCACAGAACTGAATTTACTTGCACAGAAAAATGGCAGACAGTTGATTCCTTCAGCAAGTTATTTCTTTTAAGACAGCAAAGCAGATTTCCTGGTTTTGTAAGCTTTCAGAAAATACTTCTCAAAGGACTGATCTCTTTGTGCTGTTTCATTTACTGCCTGGAAGTAGCCATGTGCGTGCATTTTGTAGTAGAGCAGTCTCTTCAAAGATAAAAGTGAAACTGGTGTCAGCTGAAGTAGTAGGTGGAAGAGTAGGTAGAGAGAGCTTCTAGTAAAGTATTCTGTTGCATAAGAATCATCGTTTGGCCAAGTGTCTACTGGGAAGAATTATAATAATGTCTTGGCTTTCCTTGATCTTTAATTCGCTCTAACTGACTTTGTTAACTGTGGAAGTACACTAGAGAAACACTAATTTCCTTATTCCTTGGAGCTTTGTTTATTACAGTCTGGTGAAATGAAGAGTAATGAAATAGTCAAGGCTAAGAACATGTGTAAGGAAAGTGAACACTTGTTTTATCAGAATAGTTTAAAGAAAAGCACTCTGCATTTGGGTACCTAAACCCTTGATGTCTTATGCCAAAAATCTGGTTGTCTGCCTTTGCTGCTTACTGTAGGTTTAAACTGTAATTATGAGCCCAGGTTTTGTGACTGTGATGTTGGGGGTTAACCATTTAGTCGCGGCAGAGTAAAGAGACACACAGTCACATGGATGAAGGAGAAGACGAGAAGACGAAGTTTATTCAAAAACTCACTGCTTAAATAACACAACTCGCAACAACGAGAACAGAGTAAAGATGATTGCTGCAGGAGAGAAGACACTCCATTCCCAGGGTCTGTTAACAGCAAACAGGTGTCTTATCTTTTATTATTAATTCCTTTCTGTTTTTGACCAATTTATCTTTTCTGGGAAAGATTTTTCTGGCCTTCAGCTGAAAACAGCTTATCCACCTGAGAAATGGTTCAAAGAACAGAGCTGAAAGGCTCTGGCCTGGAATAATTTTCCAGGCTGTCTTCTAAAAGGATACTACAAGGTTTGTGTTGTATTAGGTATTCAGCAGACAGAATAGCCACTGAATTGGTGTATGTGCAGCTGCAGAGACTTAGCTGAAAGTGTGGGCTACAGAACCTGAATGTGTCTAGGGTTATAAAACAGGTGTTATTTGACTTCAGACTTGAGAACAACTATATTAGGCTTGCTGCAGGGAAGGTCTTCCAAGAGGGAAAAGGTGTAAGAATGACAAATCCAGCAGATATTCTCTGCCTGCAGAATGGCATTCCTTTCCAGATAAATGATGCTTTCAAAAGCAGTTCTTGAAACAATTCCTTGGGCTGCATGTTCTTTCTTTATTTAAGGCACCTGATGCTAATTTACTACTAGCTTCAGAAGCACTCTGTAGTGTTGCTTGGTTGAGAAGTGGGACTGTTCCGGGGGAGAGGGGGAGCGATCTTCTGGTACCACCTATGTAAAGGATTCAGAATTTCCAGCTGGGGAGCTGGGTTGGTAAGCCAAAGTCCAGCTGAGGTAGGCTCTGAGGGAGTTGTTCCTTGGGTAACATCTTCTTGTAACACCTTACCATCATAAAACTGCTTCAGTATTACTGCACACATGCACTGAGTTTTGCAAGAACTTACAACTTGCAGGACTGTTACATTAAGCAAAAACTGATGCTTAAACCCATGTGGTAGCCCTTAAAACTTCCACATTAAACTGATTTCCAGGAATCTGCTAGTTCTTCCATTGTGCAACAGCAGTGCCTGTGAATATTTTATGTGTATGTGATTTTAATGCTGAGCATCCCTTGGTGATTAAATTGACAGTGTCTGTGGTTATTGTGAGGAAACTGATGGAAGCATCTGGGCTTTGCTCCACCTGAATCACGTTTCTCCAGCTGGATTGAACTGCACATTCATCTTGTTTCTCCAAAGAAGCCTTGGCTATCTCTGGGAGACTGTGCTTATCCTTCAGCTTCCTATGGGAGAGATGAGAACTTTTTCATCCAGTCCCTGTGCTAGTCACTAAAACCTGAGATTTGAACAGTGCTGGCAGGTACAGTTTGTTGAAATAGCATAGTCCAAAGGCCTCTGCCTGCCCAGCTGAGTGACTCGATTCTTCAGGAACACTTAATTCAGCTGGTGGTCACCTTCCTGCCCCCGACTGCAAAAATCCTTATCCAGTGAATCAAACTAGTATTTTAGTGTTGGGCATTGTAATGAAAGTGGAATATTTAAATTCACTTAAACTAGTCACACTGTGTTAATCCATTGTCACTGCTTCCATGGTGACTTGTTTTCTTTCAGGCAATATAATTTCATGTGTGTGTATATATATAAAAACATATACATTAAAAATCTTCAGCAAGGTTTGATTTATACTACTTCATATTTTTCAGAATTAATTCCTATCATTTAAGTTAGAAGGAAGAAAGTACTAGTCAGTTTCTACTATTTCTGACTAAAATATTCCACGTTTCTGTCAAAAATGAGATAGTTAATGAGCTTGATATTTTGTTGCAGCTAATGTACTGAATAGGAAAGGTGTTGTCTTTGAGACAGTTTGGGTACAATACTGAATAACATTTAGTTTACAGTGAGAATAATGTCAGATGTTTGTGAGAGTCCTGGCTATATATTCTTGCAAAGGAGTCTGGGAAGAAAACCAGAAGGGTGTGTAAATTATATCTTGCTACACATACAACATGTGTAGCATGAACGTGTCACTTGACTAAGTCAAACTGAGCAGCTTTGGTTTTTTTCAAGCTGGGTCATGAAACTTCCTAACATATTTTGATGTATTCAGATATTATACAAGGTATTTAGGTTTTGGGGGTTTTTTTTAGTAATTTTAACATTTAGCAACCAAATCCTTGAATTTTTGAAGAATGAGGATGGAAGGAATTACTGAAAGAGTAGTTTTGTTTCAGATGGTACAAAATATTGATGTGTTAGTGGATACATAATTTATAAAAGTTTAGGTATAATGATGGTACATATTAGTTGCAGATCAACCACTGTAGCCGAAGTCCTCAGAGACAGCACTGGATACATTGGGTACTTTTACATGGAGGAGGATTTTAATGTGTGCTTAAGTCTGCAGATGGTCAGCAGTCCTTTCTGCCCTTTATATTATTCTGGCATATGAGATGAATGATATTCTCTTAACACTGAGATACTGGGAATGAGAAGTTTGGGAAATGTAAAAGGTACATTGATTGCTCAGTCGCAGCTCGGATCATTCTCGTGAACCAAGGTAAACATGGTGCATGATGCTAATCTGGCAGGCAGCTCTAATTGCTGCACCGGGGCATTAGAGGGCTGTGGGAGTGCTGTGCTGCAGCTGGGGTGTGAAAAATGTTTTCTAAGTAATAGTGACTGTAGAAATAATGCTGTGCAAAGGTGGTATAAAAATGCCAAGGGAAGAATGCTGTTCCAGTACTTAAAAGACTTTCTTTGCTTGCCTTCTGTTTCTTACAGTCAAATTACAGTTTTGATTTCCAAATGCGAGCTGGAAAGACAAGGCAATGCAGAGCCAGTGTGTGTTCCAGTGTAATTCCCTTACTTGAGGGAGCTGGGGTAGAGAGCCAGACCTAGGGAAGAGCAGCCCACTGCCCTGGCTTCATTTGGCAGAGCTCCTTTTACCTGGGCTGGGTAGTATGGTAACTAATATGGAACACTCTTCCAAAAAGTTCAGTCTTGAATTGTAAGAGTATGACATTGCTATTGCCTCTGTAGTCATAGAGGCTTGGAGATCTCTGGATGTCTTCTGCTTCCCTCTCTGCTGAGGGTAATTCTCTTGAGTCTTGAAGTTCACCTGCTCTTGCTTATGAAGAACATACCTTTCAGATGGTAATGCAAGAAGATCTGAACAGCTTGGTCTTCCTTCAGGCTGTGTGATTTACAAATCAGAGCTGACTGATCACCCTTTCTTTTAAAATCTGGCCTCTTTAGGCTTCACTTTTTTGGGTAGTCATATGTAGTATTTCCTCTGACTTGTTTGTAGCATGTAGGCATGAAGTGCTAGAAACTGCAGTATGTAAATCAAACTGCAGTTCTTAAATTGGCAGTACTCTGGTGTGGTGGAACAAAAGGAAGAATAAATGTAAGATGACTCATTCCAAAAATAACCCTTCCTTTTCCAAATCTCAGACTTGCTCAGTATAGTTTTGAATATTAAAATTGAGTGCTTAAGTTTCTTTTTCTGGTGTTTACCTGCCACACGATATAGTACTGCCCATTGTGTGTGGTGGTGTGAAATCTCCTGCCTTTGTGTTGCAAGGTAGCCAAGATGTTTGGGTCAACTATTCTTCTACAAACATGCAAACTGTTATTTTAGATTTTAATTTAATTGTTATCATCACACCAATGATGGCAGCTATGCTGTCTGACAGAGTAAAGCTTTATGTACTTGATTTACTCAGGAATATTTCAACCAGAAAATAAACACTTAGGAGTTAAAACTCTTAATCTCTGTTTTGTATTTTAGAGCCTGATCAAAGTGCCAGGTGGTTTAACACCAACTTAGGAAATTAGGCAAGCATATGGGAGTGTGGTTAGTGGAGCAGAAAAACCTCATATCTGTCTTTTTGTCCTTAATTAATAATACCTCCCTATGATTTTGTGGGAAGTATCTGTCTGTACTGACATCAGGCCTAATTTCAAATCTGGCCATTATCAGTTTATCTCATGTCACCAGTTTCTTTAGGGCCTGGCCTTTTGTGTGTTGCTCTAATTGTCTCCACATTTGCAGGTACTTTCTCTAGCCTGTTTCATGCTTCATTGTTGGCATATTTATTTTGGTGCTGCCTTGCAAGAGGACTTCCCTCTCTAACTTAGAGGGGAAGCTGTTTGAGCCTTCCTCAATTTTGCTTTGTAATATCGTCTGTTTTGACTTTACAGGATTCAACAAACTACAGAGGTCAGGTAAATAGGAATACTGCATTTAGTCAGCAGAGGGAGAAATCTTCCCTTGGGGAGGGCTGTAGTGATTGGGATTTGAATGGAACTTTCAGTTAAAATCACTTGAGCTGGGCAATTCACAATGTCACCTTCTCAGCTGGGAGCAGCTCCGCTGTGTATGACTTAGTTTCTTTGTGGAACTTCATATAAATATATGCATAAATATACATACATAGAAATAAGGGTGAAAATGGGCAAGTCTGCAAAACATGCTTTAAGAACCCTTTTTGATAATCTGTCACACAGCACAAAAGCACAAGGCATTCCCATGCTATGGAACACAAGTGGATCCTTGTCCTTTCCTGTATGAACCCTACATGTGTAAAGATCAGAGAGAGGAAGCAGCTGAAGAGGCTTCTCTATCTGAACAGCTCTGCTCAGTTTAATTTTGGCTGAAATTTTAGAATAAATTCTTCAGTATGGAAGAACAACATAGACTGGCCATTTCACAAAACTGTGTAGAGTCATTTCAGTACCCAATAACTGATAAAGTTGGCTTTAAGTGCCAGATTTGTCAAAGGCTGGTTGAAATGTCTGAATCAAGCAATTGTAATGAAATACATGACCATGGCGTTTTTCCGTTTGATTAATTAAGACCTTGCATGCAGGCGGTTTGAAGAAAATAGATTTTGTTTAAGCCAATTCTATTGAATTACACTGATAGTATGTTAACAGCCTGTTTTAATATTATCTTTATAATGAAAACCTTTGGTAATCAATCATCACACGGTTATCTTGCATGTAATGCTGGAGCTGAAAGTGATTGAGGCAATGCTTTCTTTGAGTCACGAGGTCTTTTTGAAATGGTCACTCCTGATCATCTTATTCTTAGGCAAAGAGTAAGAGCTACGTTTACTGTATATAGGGCAGGGAATTAAATGATCTTTTGACAGACTTCTGTGAGATACAGTTCTTCTAACTAAAATTCAGTTTCTGAGTTAGTAATTTCATTTGTAACGTCAATAAATTGCAAACTTTTAAAGCAAAGCTTGATTAGTGTATAATTACTATTAGTGTATTTCTTAAGTCTTAAATATATTTACACTGATACAGTTCTGATGACTTTATCATAATTAAGTGATCATCTGATATGCTTGTGCTTAAGTTTTTTCAATTTTCTGTTTGTATTTTGGCAGTTGTGAGTTTGGTCTTTATGTATTTATAGTTTTATGCTATCACATTCTGATTGTATTTGATATGTTATTCTTGCACTTCTTGAGGTTTTGTTGTTTATGACTTTCAGTCCAAATATGCCTCAAAGTGCCTCATCAACTGAATGTTAAGAATGCTGTGGGATTGCAGTAGTGATGACAAGCAACTAAAATCATTATTCTCTGTCAAGAAAGTTCTATGCTATGTCAAGAAAATAAATTTAAATACTAAATGTCTTTTTTATTCTGAAAATATTTAGATGTTACCTATTTGTATGTTGATGTTTATGCATAGAGTGAAAACCAAGCATCTTTCACACATTGCACTTGCCAATTGGAAAATACCACCATATCACCAGTGATCTACTCCTCTCTCTCTACACAGAAGAAAAACAGACAAATCCCTCAGTCCCAACCAACCCCATGTACTGCCACAAGCTAGGGGCAGAATGGCTGCAAAGTGGCCCAGTGGAAAAGGACCTTCAGGTGCTGGTCAGCAGCCAGCTGGAGTGAGCCAGTTCATGCCCAGGTGGCCAAGAAAGCCAATGGCATCCTGGCCTGGATCAGCAACAGTGTAGCCAGCAGAACCAGGGTGTGATCATCCCCCTGTTCTCAGCACTGGTGAGGCCACACCTCCAATCCTGTGTTCAGTTCTGGACCCCTCACAACAAGAAAGCCATTGAGGGGCTGGAGTGTGTCCAGAGAAGGGCAGTGGAGCTGGTGAAGGGTCTGGAGCATGGGTGTGATAAGGAGTGGCTGAGAGAGCTGGGGGTGTTTAGCCTGGAGAAGTGGAGGCTCGGGTGACCTTGTCATTCTCTACAACTCCCTGTCAGGAGGTTGTAGCCAGGTGGGGGTCACTCTCTTCTCCCAGGTAACAGGTGACACAGGATGAGAGGAAATGGTCTCAAAGTTGCACCTGGAGATGTTCAGGTTGGACATCAGGGAGAATTTCTTTGCTGAAAGGACTGTCAGACATTGAAAAATGCTTCCCAGGGAGGGGATGGAGTCACCATCCCTGAAGGTGTTCAGGAAATGAATACATGAGGCACTTAGTGTTGTGGTTTAGTTGGCATGATGGTGTTTGGTGAAAGGTTGTACGTAATGATCTTAAAGGTCTTTGCCAACCTTGATTGTATGATTTGATATAGTGCGCAATGACTTAAGCTGGTTGTTGTTTTTATAGGCCTTGTCTTTCAAGTCATAGGATGCAATCTGAAAGAGTAATGGTTGTGGTTTCAGAATTTTTCTTGGCTCTAAGCTATGCACTTTTGATATGTACTTGATTTCTTGAATTGCCGTCCGGTAAGATTTTTTTCCAAAACCAAATAACAGAAAATAATTTTGGATCTGCAATATGCTAATAATGTCACTCACATATTTTTCTCCCTTTAAGGCAAGAACTTTTGAAGTGGAATGGATGGGGATATAATGATTCCAAATTCATCTTCAATAAGAAGGGTCAAGCAGAATTCACAGGAAAAAGGTAAGTTGAAAATTTATGTAAATGAAGTATATTGTTAAGTAGTTTATTTGAAGAGTATAAAAGATGCATAGTACAGTTAATTCAAAGAAGGCAAAGTTGCTTCATTTCATAGAACAGGTTATTCCACATTTGACAGATTTATTGTAGTCTATACACAGGAGTCTGACATAGTAAAATAGACTGTGTGGCTTTTTGAAATGTTTATTAAAATGTTATAGACTAATGTGAGTCTTCTCTCTAACTTGATATAATCTGTGTGTTAATGAAATCACACTGAGAATGTGCACCATGTTCTAAAGTTTAGATAACATGCAGCACATCAGTGCAGTTTTGAGAACCTCTTGAGCATCACCTAGTTGCTTTATTAAATTTCCACTTAGTTTTGAGTTTCTTAACCACTGTCCATGGAGCTACTTCATTCTCTGAACTTAAAAACTGCTCTTCAATTGTATGTTGCGTAGTGGCACCACTTCTGATTTATTACTCTCTAACCCTTTATACAGCAAGCTTGTTTTTCTGAGAAATATATTTTTTGAGAAACTACATTAAAGTGAAATCTACTTGGTGAATTTCTTAATTTTGTTCCAGTGGAATTTAAACCTGTTGCCGTCTTACTGGTTTGGGTTTTTTGTTTCTTCCTGAGAGGAAAGTAACCTTGCAGTCTCTTCCCTGGTTTAAAAGACATACTTTCCATAAGAGTTAAAAGAATGGAGAAAAGAAATAAAATTTTGTCTTTCCTAAAAATTCCTTTCTAGTCTTTGAGTCTGTAAGCCTGAGTCAAAGTTGCAAAAACCTAACTGGGATCTTGAGCACTTCCGTTGTTAATTTCTTGATTTTCAGGCCCAAATTAAAATGCAAAGCCTTGTATAAGCCAGTTCACTGTATAATATTTAGGGAGATGCTGCACAGAAAATCAAAGCACACTAAACAAGAAAAAAGACAAAAGTCAGGACATCTCTTTTTTTCAGGACGAAGCATCAAGACTTTTTGACTGCTGTGTGACTGATACCTACCAGTTGCTGTTCTAGAATAGTAGTTTTTTTCCCTCATCCACTCTCTCTCTAACTGAGAAATAACATAAGAAATACCTTGTTGGGCCACACCAGTGTAGTTTCTATGGAATACTTTGCCACAGTGGCAAAAGGAGAGTGTTTGAGGTGAAAATAGGAGAATAAACGTCTGCATGGGTGATGTAGATACCTCATCCTTTCAGAACCCACTAACAGGTCTGTTACCCATAAATTTGTCTGATAACCTCAAGTCTGCTCATACTGCCTGCCTATGCAGCATCCAGTGGCAGCAAGTTTGAGGTTCTGGTTGTGTAAAGTACTTGTGTTTTGAAACAAGTATCCCTTACTGTTCTGCAGGACTAGGTGGATGATAGTTCTTCAGCCTCTCTACTGTGTTCCTGATTTATAAGATTCAGTCATATCCTCTCTTGCATTTTCTCTCCATGCTTGCAGTGTCCTAGGCCCTTCAGTCTCCGCTTTTTAAGGCCCTTTGGTCTTTACAGTTGTTTTGTGCACCCTCACCAGCTCCACTAGATCTTTCTGGAGATAAGGACAAAAACTGTATGGATACAGCAGTGTTCTACAGAGCAGCAGAAAGAGATGAACTGTCTTCTTTCTTACACCTGCCCAGATGATGCATAGCACTGTGGGCTACTGTTTTATGTGGTCAGTGAAGATGCCATGATACTGACTACCAGTGGGATTCTACAAAATATGCAGCAATGCTTTTTTTTCTTGGCTTTTGCAATTACCTTAAGTTCCATAGTTTTTTGTCTGCTTAGGTTTTTTTTCAAGGTCCTGAGTTCCTATCAGTGTGATCAATAAACCCTGCCGTTTGTTTCTTAACTTACTTTTCTTATCCTTCAGCCTGTAGAAGAACCTTTTCTTTAGTACTGTAGTAGTGTATTTTCTTAAAATATTTTTGGGTTGAACACCAGTGGAAATATAAAGGAGTGTGGGATTTCATGTTCATTGTAGCCCTTTTATTCACACTCTGCTTTTACACACTGATAAAACGCCAAGGAACAGGATTCTCCTTTATGAAAGTCTTGTTGATTTTTCCCTACAGACCATGTATCAAATGATCTTTTTATTATAGACTCTGCCATCTCCACAGGGATAGATGATACTTGCTAGTTTGAGCAACTAAAGCTGTTTTTCAGAGTGTATCTGTGGAAGGTGGTTTTTGGAGGGCTTCTTGCGGCATCAGTGTATATATACAAAGCTTGCTTCCTGAGCAATCACGCATTGCAGTAAACTGACTTCTTCTGTGCTGTGGCTTCTGTCTGTGTCTTGACTTAAAAGTTTTGGGGTTTCTGATAGCTTTAGTTGTCCTTTGAGTAAGTGATTAAGGTTACCACAAAACCAGCTATAGTCATAGTGTGGCAATACAAAGAAGTAGGTCTGGAGAAAAAAACACACCAAGCTGACCTGGGTATCTGCCTTCATTGCAAACTCCTGATGCAAATGCATTAAACTTTCATTGCTTATTGCACTTAGCTTTTCATAGAATTCACATTGTTTTCGTACTGGTTTGATGAAACAGTAATAGCTGTCACAGGAGGAATGACTGAACACTGTCTTCAATGCTGGAGAGTCTAGCTTGAGTTAAGGTTGTAGCCCTTTTAGTTCTAGGAATAGAGTAGGAGGTTTGTCAGTAGAAGAGCTGGGGGGTAGTTGACATGAGGAAACACAAAGAATTATCTTTCTGTGTAACAGGTGACTCAGTTGTAGAGTTGGTTGCACCAGCTGTAAAGGACAGGATCATAACTGGATTTACAGTGACTGAATGATCTTAGAGGGAAGACCCAGTTAGGTCTAATGCAATGACCCAGGTGGAAACTATGGTAAGGACTCTCAGCTGCTGAAAGCTCTTAATACCAAAGCAAGATCTTACTTTTCCTCTCTTCTGGGAATACTTTTGCACCCATAAACATCCTGAAGGTGTGTATATGTCTACAATTAGTAGCAGTAGTTTCTAGCTGTGTGTCCCCAGCCTTCCGTGTTTTCACATGTGGTGCACATGGTCAAAAACAGCTCCTCTGTCCCTTGTCTTTAAGTCTGCATTTGTCACATGGCTAAGCTCTTGACAAACAGTTTGTGCTGAAAATAATTTTACAGTGCTTGGTGGATTCTGATGCATTTTGATGATGAAAAGAGAACCTCTAATACTGTTTCTGTTTTGTTGAAAGCGTAAGGTGTACTGAAATGGGTTTGTGTGTCTGAGTCTGCCATTTACATTGCAGTGTGTCCTCTATCTCTAACTGGCATGTAAACTCTCTTGCTGCTTTCTACACTACTGAAAGGGAGAGGCCTGTTTAAGAGTGGTGGGGTGGGATAACTGAAAAGCCTTATGCCCAAAGCAAAGTGATACCATGCTGACAAATGATTTGATTCTGTGTGAACTAAAGAACAGTTACATACAATGAAATATGCAGTTGCATGGAAAGTAAATGTGCAGAAGCCTTGAAGGCTTGTAGGTAAAGAGTTTGATTTAAAACTTCTGTTTGTATATACATAGAATTGAAAGAAGTGTATCTGACATACATTCTTTTAATTTAAAATGACCCTATGTAATATTGACTTTTCAGGTACAGATTAGGTGGTATGGTATTACCAACTTTTAAGGAATGGATAGAAAAAACCTTTGGAGCAAGTCTGGAGCACAAAACTACCTCTAGAGTAAGTAAATAGCTGAACCAGTTCCTTTGAACATTAGTCTTGGTGATAATCAAGACCACACTGTTAAAGATGATTCAGCTGTTGCACATACTTGATTTAAATACAGTATATTAATTCTTCCAAGTTTTTGGAAAGAAAATTGGTGTAGAATTACTATGTGAAACCTTACATGTCTTAGCATGACTTGTGGTTTCAGGATAACTGGTAGTACATTTATTGAAATGAAAGTTTCCAATTTGGGAGTTTTTTGTCCTGCCTGTAGCTTGCATTTCAAGACTGTAGAAACTGTTAGCCTGAGAGGAAATTATTTATACAAAATCAGTGTTATTCATGATGCCAGCGACAGAAAATACAGGGAAATTAAACTGTGATGTGTTTTTGGTGTATTGAAAGATTTCAAGGTTCTTATTTAACAGTAATTTTTATTTACATGTCTGGGTGGTGAAAACTGACTACCAGAATACTCAAGACTGAACTGAATGTTTCCAGAAAAATAACACAATTGGGAATGTTCTGGGTTTTGTAACTCATACATACTTTGCTTTGTAGAGAGAGTAACTTAAGTTAGAGTGAGGAGACCTGGCTTCCTTCTTAGAATCCCTTTGAAGCTTCAGGTTCCTGACTAGATAGCTGCTAAAGCAGTATTGGAAGCAGGCTGTGTTTGTACTATGACTGTAGCAACCCAGCTTTAGATAATGGTTGTACCCATCTCTTCAGTGAGTTCAAGATTACATTTTCTTTGAAGCAGGTTATCTCTTAGGGCCTGAAAACTTAATGTTTCTGCAGTCTTCTATTCATCAAGATATTCTTTCATCTGCTGTAACTTACAGGATCTCCATCTGCTAGTCTATTTTGAAAAATTCATCTGGATGTGTTTTTGTTGACCAGGGTTGGTCTTAACTGGCAGCTGCTTTGACTTGCTGTGAACCAGGGGTCGTTGTTCCCTTTTTACATGCAGAGAAAGGATAGAGCAAAGCAGAATTGAAGGACAAGTACAGTTTTTTTAATAATATCCCTATTCCACAGTACCAGTTTGCGTACCAGCTCCCCAGGATATCTGCCAGCAATGTTGAGTGCTTTTCTCTTACATTGTGCCCCTCTAGTTTTTAATCTAGTTTGTAATCTGAAGCAAGCTGACTACCTTGACATGAGAGAGGATTCTTTGGAGTCTCCAGTATATACATGGACTTCTCATAGCTAGTCTCAAGTGCTGCTGCAGGTCCCTCATTTTCATGGCCGTCATAACTCCAAGGTGTATTTCAGGTTGTCATGCTGTGCTGGGTTTTCAACTTATGCTATCACCTAAGCATGAAGAAACTTGGCTGTAGGAACAGCAGTAGGGAAGCGATCTCTTGGTTCATTTGTCTTTAAATCCCATCTCTTCCTGCCTCTGTCATGTAAGATTGGAGAGTTCCATGTTGCATGTGACTTTGTGTTTTAATTAACAACAGCAATTGTACCTGCTTCTGTGATCTTCAAGATCTGTTGATGCTTTTTCTTTTTTCAGACCAGACTTAATGTGGAGAGCAGTTTAGACCTAGTTCACATAAGTTTCCTGACTAGCTTTTCAGGGTGCAAATTTTAAAATATTTCAGTCGTATGAGAATAAATAAAGGTGTGATTTTGTTTGTCACTGTGCATAAGATTTTTGTAGATAAATGTTAACTTTTTAATCTTGAAGATGAAAACTAAAAGGTTAAAAAACTTGTGGAAGTGTTATAAAAATGAAGGTGCTTAAAACCATCTTTAAAGAATTGTTATAGCTGTTAAGTAGTTCACATTATAGAGAACAAAGATCTTCAGGCACTTAAGTGTTCAAGTTGATATGAAAAAATTCTGTCTATGGAAATCCATGAAGAAATAAAAGTTTGAAGTCTAAAATGTAAGCACAGCTAGTAAGGGTTTTTCTTAAAACAAATGATTTAAAGATCTTTGTTTGGTTCCTATTTGTTTGTTTCTTATGTTTCCTGAGTTGCTATCAGTGTTCTTTGGGCTAGCAAATAGCACTGTGTGAATGTGCATTAATAGCAGAATAGTAAGAGCAGCAGTCTAAGACCAGATTTACATTGTGATTATTGTGACTGGCTCCTAAAATCAAGCTGTCTCAGTAGTGGAGTGCTTCCCACCTAAGAACACTTAATTTCAGCTTCTGTGTTTGTTGGTAACAAGGTGAATATATTGGAGGGAAAAGGCTTATTTTTTAGCTGTGTGACACCTTATTTCAATAAGTACAGCATTATCCTTAAAGCAAGCCAGGATGGCACATACCCTCTTCCAGAAGTCAAATCACTGTCAAAACTGCATGCTCAGTATGTCATATGTTCCACATGTGAATTCTAACCCAAACTTTTGACTATCCACTTGAACCTGTGAATGATGTCAACTATCAGTAATAAACATCTCATGCAGCTGTTTCTTTCTGAATTATTCCTGTCAGTACTCTTAATTTCTCTATAACTTTACATAGTTTTTGTAAGGTGGACACTCCATGTCAATGATAAAAGTTTCCTGGTAAGTTTAAATCTTACTTCTTCAGCTGTCACAACTCAACCCATTCAGGATAGACTGCTGTTGTGGCAGATGGGAGACTATTAATCTCCAATTTCCTTACTGTTAGCTTGTTAACTGGTACTACCTACTAAGATTTTATCTTAAGACATACATTGGCAAAAAGTATCAGCTGCTCTGGAGGTTATGTAGAGCAAAGATAGTCAAAACTCTTTCCTAGGAAAGAAAACTTAGGTGTGTGAGTATACTTTTTTGTAGAAAGCAAACTTCAGAAGATTAAAGCAAAGTGAATTCCATTTTGTTATTCTCTTTTTGTATTTGTCAAGAAGCATAGGTGAGGCTTGTCAAAGAGAGGTCTTAAGTTTGTTTGACTAGGTGGAACATTACTGTGCAATACTTTTTGATGGTAGGGCTATAAATGAGTTCTTTCTGGCATCACTAGGCAGCCTGTAATCTTTGTTGAGAGCTTGCAAAGGTGCAAGCACATTCTTCTCTTTGGGTTGATGTCAGTTAATTTTCCAGTAAGGCTTGCATGGAAGAAGTGTGAAAGCATTGCACCCCTTTAGCTAATTTTTGTTCAATTTCTGATTTTTAAAAGTGCATTTAAAATAAAAGATATGGTGGTAAAATAACTTCCAGTTCCCCTCTCAGACTTCAGGGACATTGTTAACAGGAAATAAGACTCTTGACCAACATTTTCTTTTGCAATAGGACTTGAAGTCAAGAACTTAGATTTTAGTCATCAGACAAGCTTTTTATCTAATTAAAGAAGTCTGTAATGAGAGGCCATTTGTGAGTGAAGACATAGTCTTTTAAGGAGATTACCCATATTTGCTCCATTTTTAAGGAGAAAAAAGGGTGTTTTTGGAACCTTCAAAGCACATACACTTAATATCTGCAAAATATATTTTTTAATCTGGATCTTGTATAGAATTCTTTTTCTCTGAGTAGGTTTAAAAAGTTGACATGGGAACTACATTTTTATGTGCCCAATAATTGGAAGTGGAGTTCAGAAAAGTGAGTTAAGTGCTTATGTCTGCACTTGGAAAAGCTGTAAGAGTACTCGACAAGACATCTGTTGGAAGAATGGGCTGTTAGAAAATCTTAAGCAAAGGTTTTCCCTCTGGACTTACAGAATCTTGATTCAAGCTCTGTTGGTATGTCAAAATGTCCTGTGTAGCTTCCTTGAAAGAAGAACACCTTTTCAAGGTGTTGGTTGGGGCTTTAGATGGAGGCTTTCTGGAAACACTTACATGTGTGTGACTCAATGAGGATTTTACGGAATCTTTCTTATAGGTGAGGTCTGCTAAAAGCAAGCCAGTTATGTTATATCAGTCAATCCTAGTTTTGCCTAGCACTGGACTTCTGATTAGGCTTTGGTTCAATTTGGATTTAACTCTCAGGATATGACAGGAGGAGGGGAAGTGGGTTAGTGAAAACAGAACTGTAAGTAGAAGAATTTGCAGTGTGTAGTGGCTTTAGTATGTATTCTGGTACCTTGGGAAGTCTTAAAAAGAGATAATTTGTTCAACATGCATTCATAAGCTCATGTATTTCTCCAGATTTATCAGGAGAAAAAAAGGTAAGAATGTGCTACTGAAGAAAAATTTCTTCTATGCAGAATAGGATAAGCTGGATTGGTGGTTTGAAGGTGTGAAGGAGAACTGATGTCTTTCTGATCTGGAGTATGTGTGTTTGGGTATCAGGCAGTGTTAGTCTGTTTTTCTTATTTCTGTTATACAGAAATACTGTAAGAGTGAACCTATCTTTAATTTATTTTCTTGTATTGTAGGCATCCTTAAATGTTAATGATGTACCTCCATCCGTTGTAAATGAAGAATTTCTTCAGGATCTTAGAGCCACTAAAATCTCATATTCCCAGGATGCAGAAGATAGGGTATTCAGAGCTCATGGTAAGAGAACTAGATTTGTATAACTGTGCTGCTTTCCACACTTCCTTGTTTGAACTTGTTAACTTACTGTTTGTGTTCCAGGTCACTGCCTACATGAGATATTTGTACTCAGGGAAGGAATGTTTAAACGAATTCCTGATATAGTTGTATGGCCTGGTAAGTTTTTATTGTCTTCATCTCCCTTCTGAGCTGGGAGGCCATTGCTTACAAAACTCCTGTGCATTCTAGTCAGGAGAAAGCTGTCTCTCGGTTCACTGATTTCACTCATCTTTACAGAAACTGAAGGAATTTTCCCATGAATGGTAATCATGATTGTTTAGCATCTGGACTGCAGGTCATGTCTGTGAAATCCCATCATTTTGTGGAGAAGTCAATTTATTATTAAATATAGCTGAAATTCATGTTGACAGATGAATTCACTACTAAGTAACCATAGTGTAATGTGAACATGTATGTTCAGCAAGAGCAGTTGTCAAAAATGGCAGTCTCAGTATTTGGGTTCTAAAGGTGTACATGATGCTAGAAGGGCAATGAAATATTTGAAGAAATGTATTGAAGAACTTTTTTTCCTACATGCTGCACTTAGTAAAAAAAACCATGTAACACGTGTAACTCCTATCAGAGCACTTTACGAAAGATCAATGACTGGAAGAAAGAGCAGTGCAATCTGAGCGTGGGCTAGACCTGCTTGTTTCTGTCTAATAAAAGGATACAAAAGCTTTTTTTTTTAACTTGAGTCATGTGTCTCTAGTCACTAGAAACTACTTCATATGCCATTCTTCAGTAGTGAACCAAAAGGTCACTTGATCTAAGTAAATGTCTATTTCTGTTCAGTTGTATGGTTCCAACTCTTTTGTTACCTTTTATAACATTGATAGCTGCACTGCATTAAAATCCCCAAAAATTCTTATAAGAACTTAATCCTACTCGGTTTTGCCTCCTTTATTTAGAGGAAAAAATCACATATGGGAAGCATGAAAAGAGGCACTATAAGATGAAATTTATTACTTGAGGTCAGGTACTTGACATCACTGGTGACTATGAGCAGTACTTGCCACAACTTCTATTTTGCGTAGCTCCAAAAGCAGCTGAAGCAAAATGATTGACTGCCTTCATTTAAAACATCTCTGCATGACAAGAGCAAAGTAGCCAGAGTTCCGAAACTATTTATTTAGTCCTGCTCATTCTTTGCTGTTTGTACAAACTCATGGATGCAATGTATTTAATCTATTTTTGGTCCTTTTACTTGGCTGTGCACAAGCATTTCTGCCTCCCTCTTTACTGCGTATGGAATGCATCCTGAAAAACTAGATTTCCTCAGCAATTCCACTTCTGAAACTGAATGTCAGCCAGGAAGAAAAAGATGTGTTCATCTCTTAGAAGAGACTTATTTCTCACTTAAAATAAATTGGACAGCCTGTTTTCAATAAAAGCTTTGCATGTGATTTTTTCTCCAAGATACCTAGATGAATTGTTAACTGTTTGGTGGCCCACCTTGCCCTGAGAACTTGCAGGAGGTCTCAATCCATGAGTAGAGGAAGAAACTAAGAATGTGGTTAGTTCTTCAAATCTGGAGTTGTTTAAACTTTAGTCTGTACTGATACTTCTGAGCCCAGCTCTTATTTAGTGCCTAACTTTGAAATGTCTTTCTTACTGGTGTTGGAAAAGGAGCTGCTGCTTATTTAGACTGCAGTATTTAGTAATATGCACAAATAACAGTACCAAGCACAAATCCTGTTTTTTAACTATTTGTTCTTTTTTTAGTTTGCCACGAAGACGTAGTTAAAATTGTGGAATTAGCCTGCAAACACAATCTCTGCATAATACCATTTGGTGGTAAGTGAAATTATGAAATCTCTTATCTGTTTAAGGTTATTAGTGAAAATGTCTTCTATTTCAATTTTAATACGTGTTCTTCATTACTTGTGCTCTGTTCCCATAACATGTATAAATTAGGATTTTTTATTGAACTGTTGAAGCTCAAAGTTTCAGAGAGGATTGTGGTCAAACACTACTGCAAAATTATTCTAGTTTCCTTGTAGACATTGTTCAGTAGAAACTCCTGTGGCAAAGGGTTTTCAGGAAATGTTCCAGATGCAGAGTACAGCTGAAGGCCTGTGCAATCTGTGTCCTCCTCAGCCTAAAGAATTTGTAAAGGTCTTCCAGTTTTCACTGTGGATGTCTTCTCTAAGCCTGCTAGAGTTATGAGCTACCTTGTTTTAACATAGAGCTTTGGAAACATGAGGTGTTGGCTTTCATGAACTCATTCTGTGAGAAGGTTTTTGTCAAGAACTCTTAATTCTGTGGTATAAATATGTGTGTTTTACTTGGTACTTGCTTATGCTATAGTACAGCCCTTGCAAAAGGGCATTAACTACTTGAGAAAAGAAGCATTTCACTTGAAAACAATACCAAACTTGTGGAGCTGGTTCCTCCCTAAGCACTGTCACCCTTGCCAGATGCATCTGAAGGGCTGCAAGACTGCTAAAAGTCACCTTTTAACTTATACTAGTAAACTGGTAGAGCTGAAAGCAGCAATATTGACTATTTCTTGTTCACTATCCAAGATACAGAAAGATCTTCAGGTTGTTTTCCAAGTTTGTTTCTAGTAAACTACAGTCAGCTTGTGAAGTTGTTACAGTAGGGGTTGGTATTTAAGGACAGTGCCACCTTTTCCATCACTGGAAACAAAGGTGATGGATTTCTCTGCTCTTGCAGAGTGTTTTATTAGCTGGCATTTCCTCTGTACTTGCTGTTGTCTCTTCTCATATCCTGCTGTGGATCTTGAGCATCCTACCCTCTTTTCCTATGGCTGTGGCAGTCTTGGGAAGCAAAAGGCTTCTTGAGTGTTCTGTAACACTCTGTAAAGATATATTAAAAACCACTTATAAGTCTGATGCTTGATTTTATCCTTTTATTTTTTAAATAGTTAAACACTTTCAGTTTATTTTTTCTTTCAGATAAATATTATCTTCTTGTACTAGGCAGACTTCTTATTCCAAGTTTCTAGGTTGAAGTGTAATGGCTTCCTTAGTAATATCTAAAGAATATACAGAAACTATGGCTCTCTGTTTCTGGAATGGCTTTGTAATTTCTTATCCTTCTTTGTATTAAAGCTCTGTGCTGGGCTTAACAGAAGCAGCTGAGATGGTCACAGAATGTCATGTTTGTTATGAGTGCTGCTAAAGCATTGTCCAGCCCCACTGCTGCCTTGATTTTGTGGAATCTGGTCTGGGAGAAGGGGGCAGCCTTAAGAGGCTAATCACTAGCCTCAAACAGTTAACTTCAGTGATCTTTCTTTATTCAGTTCCCTATCAGAAAGGAGGGACAGAGGTATGCTATTGGAAGAAAAGCTACCTGAAAATTTTATGATCACAATATCATTCCCATGTTTGCAGGAGGGACAAGTGTCTCTAGTGCCCTTGAATGTCCTGAAGAAGAAAAAAGAATGATTATCTCCCTGGATACATCACAAATGGTATGATCTCTTAAAGTTTTATTTTAATTTTTTTTAAACATCCTATAGTTACTTGGGTGATCACTAGAGAATGACATTTCTTTCTTTTCAGAATAAAGTAGGGATGGAAATATTAATATTTTATATTAATATTAATTGTTAATAATAACAATCAAGAATATTAATAATATATATTAGTATTTACTATTAACATTAATCATCACCATGATGATTAAATTGGTACTGCTTCAGTTTGTTTTTCTGATTTTAGTCCTGTACTACTTCATATGACCTGTATATATTTAATTAGAAAAAAAAAAATCACTGTTAAGCCTTATAGCAGCTTTAAGTGATCAAACTCAAAGAAAGCTACTCTTCTTCTATATTGGAATTTGTATCTGAGGATAAATAAAAGACTAAGAGGAAGTTGTTGCTGCAAATTTCACTAGTTTTTGAACTAGACTTCAAATTACTTAAAGCAAAGATGGATAAGGTGACCTAATACATATAAATCAACTTGAAGGATAAATTTTAAAGAAATAACTGAGGTGTTTGTGTGGATAACATCTTGAGAATGTGAAGTTTGTAGTTTTATGGCAATCCAGAAATGAAGTTCTGTAAAATTTATTGCTAGTTTTCATCTTTTCATTATGAAGGAGCTTTGTACTTTTAAAATGATAGATTTATGGCTACTTGGTAATGAGATGCTTCAGAAACAGCTCTGTATCTTTGATATAAGGCTCTACTGCCTCCAAGTACCTGCTGAGCTTGTTAACTCCTTTAGCCTTGAAGGTGATACCTGGGTTTTGGCTCTGTTTTCTCGACTCAGTGGTTCTTCAGTTAAACAAAGTGATTTTTTTCTGCAGAGGTGATAGTTGTATATTGAAGGAAGCTCTTCAGGTATCTATGCAGAATGAAATCCAACAAGTGCAGTAGTGACTCAGGCCTTCATTTGAACTCCTTGCTATATAGCCCACAGCTTTGACTTCTGTCAGGTTTGGGTGTGGCAAGGAAATGTGGTTAATTTTTACGATCTTGCTTTTTTGTCAGCTAGATGTGTAAATAAGCATTGAGTCAGGAAAGAAACCAGTTTCATGTGTCTTGAATGACTGCCAGCCAGTTCTTGTAATCATTAATGAAGAGGGAAAATAAGAAAATTATGGTGAAAGGAAGCATTGTCAAAGTTAAAAACGTGTGTGTCTCAGAGCAGCTAGGATGATTGCTGAAGCTTTACTGTTTTAATAGACACTTAATGGTTATCTTTATCTTAAATGTAGGGTTGACGAATATATGTGTTAGTCTCTTGTAGTAATGATTTCATAAATTAAAACCTGTTGTGTAGCAGTTTGAGGGAGTGAAGAGCCAAAGCTTCCACTGATGTAATGACTGGAGTGGTATTAATAGTAAATTGTACGACTAAGCATGTTGATGCTATAGCATTAGGGAAGGAAATAAGCAAAAATCTTAAGCACTCATTCTTAATTTCAATTGGCTTTTCAACAGAATCGGATTCTGTGGATAGATGAAAAAAACTTAACAGCTTGTGTAGAAGCTGGCATTGTTGGACAAGATCTGGAGAAACAGGTATTTTTATCTGGTTAACTTTATAATATTTTTTTTTATTTTTCATAGGTATTGTTCGTATTTTGTCCAAATCATTGAGTTCTAGCTTAATTCTTGAGTGTTTTCATGCAGCTGGTAAGAATTATATGCAATGGTTATGAAACCACCCTTCCTAATACATGACCAGTAAACATACAAAGCCACAAGTTCCTCTGGTATGGAGAGAACCATGAGCTAAATGAAGTGCTGTACACAGGATGTAGAAGTTACTTTCAGTCTTTAAGTTAGAACCACTGTGTACAACAGAACATAGTTAATGGTCCATGTTATGTGGTATACTTAAATACAGCTGTCCAACATGATTGTTATCAGTTGGTCAGTGCAAATTGATTATCTGAAATGCACTAATGCAGTTATCACTTAATGTGAGACTGCTTGGCCTTTAATTCTTGCTGTTTGACAGCTTTGGTGTTGTGATTCTGAGGGCATCCAGTCAAACTCAGGTGCTGTGCAGATGGCAAAGCCAAGTTAATGCAGAAAAATGAGAAACAAGTGACTACTTAATGTACAGGAATGCATGATCTGCATCACAAGTAGTTGACAGTGTTGCATACAGGAGGCCCAACCAGATGGCTGTATATTAAAACACATCTCTCCTTGAGAGAATTAAGTACAGGCAATTTGCTCAAATTTTCTGCAGACCTGCTGCATATCACATTAGGATAGAAGGAACAAGAGATTAAGTGCCTTATTTATTGGCAGTATTTGTGCAAAGTTGGCAGTTACTTAAGTTATAACTTTTTGCAGATGTGTATGAATTCGCACCTTGTTTTGAACAATAGAGTTCTCAGTTTTAAAATACAGGGCAGGAATATTACAGGGTGATATTTAGCACAGGTATGCATAGTAGAAGCAGAGTCAATTTGCATGTCATGTAAATATCCAATGTAAAAGCTGAATAAATAGGTGTGTGATCAGGATACTTATTAAAAAAAACAAAAAACAAACAAGTGTAGAACATGTAGGATGTATTTTTTCTTTTCTTTAGCTTGCTGAAAGTGGCTTCTGTACAGGCCATGAACCTGACTCCATGGAATTCAGTTCACTAGGAGGATGGGTAGCAACACGAGCATCAGGCATGAAAAAAAACATCTATGGAAACATTGAAGATTTGGTAAGTAGTTTTTAATATTTGTTATAATTTCTCTGTTCAGATATTTAACTTTTATGACTTACAGTGGGAGAGTAAATTGTGGTTCTTTCTGTAATACAGTTTTGGCATCAAATCTTCACTGAAATGCTTGTTTCCTTGCTTTTAGTATTAGTACTAATAATCCCTATCCCTAACATAAAAGTAATTTTCATTTGAGCACTCACTGACTAGCTTAAGCAATTGTAACCCTGTCCTGACTCTGGTGCTGTCTTCTGCCACTTCAGACTCTCTGTTAATCCAGTGTAATAATCCTGTCAAACTTCCAGAAGTCCCACATTCTCTCCTCCCTGTTGTGTGTACCTGAAGATGTCTCGCTGAGCTGTCTAACTCTGACAGCAAGCCAGCTCCCCACCTTCCTACATGCCCATGACTAGCAGTATTTTTTAAATCAGTAGGCTGATCTAATTGACCCTGTGGGTGCACAGTGGTGAGATCTAATGCCACCACGCTGTGTGTAGGAACCCAGAGGAAGGAAGCAGTGAAATGGCAGTATTCTACTCTTGAATCTGTTTTAGTCATTAAATTGGTTCAACTTTATATTAACTCTGATAATTTTTTTACTTTTAAGCATACTTTTAGATTCTAAAGTCCATGTTTTCTGTTATAACAAATACATTGAATATATTGAAGATGAATCATCACTGCTCAGACTTTGCCTGCCTTTTTGCTTCAAACTTCCAACTTCCTCTCATAATTTGTATAACCCTTCCATGTGTGAATTTTTTCCTTCTTTCCTGCAGCACACCCATGTACCCATGTTAACTCAGGCTTTTCCATCAGCTCATAGTTCAGACACACTTGTTCTGTGCACAGATGTGACACTTCACTGTAAGTGACTGAGGCTGGCAGGAACTACAGTTTTTATTCAGTAGACCTGGCTGAAGTAAAACTAGTAGCAACTTACAAAGTGTCATCATTCCCCTGCTGCCTGAAGTGTTACTGAATGGTACAGTTTTGCTCGTACTGGGAGTTATGAAGCAGAAGGCTTCTCTATTATGGAAACATAACTTCAGGCTAAAACAGCTTCTGAAATTTTCATTAGGAGGAAATAGGATTGAAAATTGATTCAGAACAGTTCATGAGTTTCAAAATAGCACAGTGAGAATGTTTCAAGGAAGTGTTTACCTTCTGAGGAACTTTATATCTTGAAACACTGTGTTATATAAGCTGTCTAAAATCCACTACTGCAGAATCAATGGTTCATAAATTTCATATAGTGAAAATTACTTAGCTACCTGTACTTGAAAGGTTTAAAGCCATTAGCTGAAATTCAGTAATTTTGCTTCATTTAAAGGCATCACTCAAGAGAAGCTGAAGCTCTACCCTTCCTTGGTATTAAACAGAGGATTGAACTGAATAGAGGATTAAAAAACCCCACATATGACCTTTATTGCACGTGCCTGAATACAGCTGGAAAAAAAACATTGAAAAATATTTTTTAAAAAACAACCTTCTAGCCCTACACATGTCAGTCTTATGGTAGCTTTTATATTGATAATACATTTCACAAAGCTTCCTTCTGTCTTTCCTCCTAATTGGAATATTTCTGTAGCCATCAGTGACTGAATTATAGTAGCTTTATCAAGCAGCAGTTCTAAAGCAAAACTTAAGCAAAGTTTAAACTCTCGCTTTTTTCCTCTGTAGTATGATGTATATTCTGGATTAAAATCCTGGTATATATAAAGTTCTATCTGTGAAGTTCTGCACTGAGAAACAAAAAACAGTTTTAACTGGTATTGCCTGGATGTAGCCACCAGCTGATATGATTTGCCATAGAATGGGAACAATCTGTTGTGTGGGGAAACCATGCTGTGTTAAAATAATTGTTGGTAACAGTACTGAGATTCTAGGGGTTGCCTGCAGAATGTCTAAAACCTATAAAGACAAACTGTATCAAACTTAGTATGTTTTGTGGAAAATAAATATAATAAAAATCTGTGCTTAATGCTAGTATTTAGTCATTGCACTTTGTTTAAACAGGTGATTCATATAAAAATGGTAACTCCTAGAGGAATAGTAGAAAAAAACTGTCAAGTACCTCGCATGTCAACAGGACCCGATATCCATCACTTCATTATGGGATCTGAAGGTACAAACACAGTAATTTCACATGCTGCATCTTAATTCAGCTTCTGTAATGCTTGATTATTTGAGCATCTTTAATGCTTCTGGTGATGGGTGGCATTGTGCAGGCATGAATTTCTTAGGATAAAAAAAATTTGTTAGGATAAAACATTGAGACCTTAATGAGGACTGCTTTAAATGGACCTGTGGAGTCAACCTGCAAGTCTAGTAACAAAGAGTACGATTTAGAGACGATTTTGTAAGAATTCACCATGTAAAAAGTGAGGAATAAATTACCTACTTCTGCAAAATGCATTTCTGGGATTTCTGATTTATGTTAATGTACAGCATTCTGGTAAATGTTGAGTAGCTTGCAAGAAGTTCATCTTGCAACATTTTGCTCAGTTTTTCTCCTCTCCCGAAGGAACTCTTGGAGTGGTTACTGAAGTTACGATAAAGATTCGCCCAGTCCCTGAATACCAGAAGTACGGCTCTGTGGTCTTCCCCAACTTTGAACGAGGGGTGGCCTGCTTGAGGGAGGTGGCAAAGCAGGTAAAGAAAAGCTGGATGTTTACTTCACTCAAGAACTCATGGATTCTAGCAGTAGGGGTGTATTGGTGCTTCAGTGTTTCTGGCAATTGATAACCAGGAATTTGAGGTAGGAATCTCGTAAGCATGTATGGTCCACGAAATGCAGGATATGGTCCATGAGGACTGAACACATTATGAGTTTGCTTGATGTTCTGAGCCAAAATGTGGAAAAGCCTTTTAATGGCTTGTTTCAGGGGGAGTTATTTTCTTATTGCAGCCTGAAAAATTTGGCTTTGTATCTCCTTCAGCTGAGAACTTTACCCTCAGAGGAATTAGGACTGTGTAAAAGGGACCAGTGTTTAAAGGAATTGAGTTGCAGGATACATACAAAAGGCAGTTGAATTCGTGGCTTTGAAGTTATAAAGGAACAAAAGGAATGCAGTGGAAGGATATGGCTTGTGTTTAGAAATCACTGCCTGGAGCACAGTGATATGGACAGGTGAGATGGATATTTCCAAGTGGAATTGTACTTACACTGTGGTATTTAAGTACAGAATAGTGCAGTCAGATGGTTTCAGGTAGTGAAGTACTTAGGTATCCAAGTTCTGTAGTACTTTTCCTCAAGGCTGTGCTTCCAAACAAATCTTACTCTGGCTAGCCTCTTTCTCTGCTGACTAACTTTGCTTTGTTCTGTGCAAAACATACCAAATTATATATATAAGTGGTAGAATGTACCCTAAATTGGGGAAATAATTTCAGAAATGTTTTAATTAATGCCAAACTAAACACAGCTTTACATTTTTTCCAGTGATTGGTCTAAATTAATGGCTTAATGTTCCAAGCCAGATGTTCAAACTGGTATGTGAATGACATGTATATGCTAGTCAGCAGCACTTGCCAGTTTTTCTGTCGTGCTTCTACTGCTAGTGCTTGTCCTTCCTTTTAAAGGTACCTAAGCAGACTTTTTGGGAATGCTTAATCATATGGCTGATCAACATTTAAAATCAGTTAAGGAACTCATGTCTTTTCCCTGTATATGGGCTTAGTTAGAGGGGAAAAAAGAGGCACTATTTGGCACTTAATGTTGCTCCATTTCTAAGCTTCTGTTGCTGCTGCTGCTGTTTCTCTGCTTACTTGAGCCTGAACTACTTATTCTCTTCTGTTGCCCCTCGCATCAATCTCAGTAGTAATTACAAAGATTACTGTCTGAAAAGCTCTTTCTTTTATGTATCAGTCCACTTTAATGTAAGAATAATCAGTCTGCAGGTTGTGGGTGGGTTCATCTCATTTAAAACCATTCCCACAGCCTTCTCTCAAACTGCTGGGTGAGCTCCCTTAGTTCTTCATGTTCTTTCTTCCTCTTGTGTGACCCAGTACATATTAATGATATTGTGAAATTTGAACATGTCAAATGAAGTGAAAGAGCAGTACATCCATATCCATGAGATTAGGTGATGACTAGCCTGAAATTCAGACTTTGTCATATTCCTCTGGCCATACATTTCAGTATGACTGGACATGGCCATCAGCTATTATACAATGTAGGCATATGCATGACCAGAAACTTACCTAACTGAAGGCAGCTGTTCTTACAGTTTTTCAGATTCCTGTAGACAAGAATTTAGATTAGACCCAAGTACAGGTTTTGATTGCAGTCTGACAGCAGAGCATGAAGTGTACTGGGTCTAGCCAGGATGGAGTCAACTTTTTTCATAGCAGCATATGTGGTGTTAGCTTTTGTACTTGTAAGCAAAAGAGTGTTAACAACAATGTGTACACAGTGTCAAGGCTTTTTCTGTTTCTCCCTCTCTTCCCACCAGCAAGTGTGTTGGGAGCAGATAAGAGGCTGGGAGGGTACACAGTTGGGACAACTGACCCAAATTTACTAAAGGCAGATACCATATAGCATCATGATCATAAATAAAACTAGAGGGGAGTGTTTGGTAGGGGTTGCCATTGCTTGAAGACTGGCTGCATATTGGTCAACTGATGATAATTGATTGCTTTTGCATTGTGCTTTTGTGGGTTTTTTTCCCCATTTTGCTTACCAAGCTTTCTTCATCTCAATTCATGGGTTTTTCTGCTTTTGCCCTTCTGATTTTTCTTCCCCATCCCACTGGGGAGAGGGCTGAGTGAGCAGCTGTGTTGTGCTCAGCTGCATGCCAGAGTGACCCTCTTAAACTTTTTCAATGGGTTTTTATTATGTGTGTATCTCTGATTACACAGAAACATAAGCTTGATGTACTAAACAAGTGTACTATATTTAGTGCATATGCCATTTTAGACAAACACTCAAAATTTGAAGATGAATGTTTTTGGACTATTACTGTGTTGGCTTGAGGTTAGACTGAAAATTCTCAGTGCATTATATCTTGACATACCTAGTAGATGTTGCTATTCAGTGAAAACAAGCTTATAGTCACCCCATTTCAATGATGATGATGGCCAGAAGTCTCTGGTATCAAAGTGTGCTTTCTTATATGCTATTTTAAAATGAAAATTTGATAGTAATGAATTTTAAAACCAACTATGTACATAATCTTTTTATTCTTCCTCCCTCTTACTCCCCTAACTTTGCCTCCAAGAGATGTGCTCCTGCATCAATTCGCCTTGTTGACAATGCACAGTTTCAATTTGGTATGTATGTAGATCATCATGGAGTATCATCTGTTTCCAAGGGATTTTTAGTAGCTTAAGTCTGTTTTGGGTAGTAATTCTTTTGCTCAAATCTAGACAGAGGGTAGTGAACCCAGAATTCAAACTCCAGGTAGTGCCATAATGTGAGTTTTGGAAACAGAGGCCTGTCTTTGATTCTGAGGAAACACTGTCAATTACTTGAGTCAGTAAAGAGCCATGCTGTGCCCTATGAATGAGATAGGCTTTCTGCTATGTTTCCTTTTTTGACATTTAGTCTATTGGTGAGATTGAAATTTTGGAATCACTTCCTCTATTTTGCTGTAAAGGAGCAGAGATTCTAGTTTTAATATATTGTACTTGAAGCATTTTTGTCCTGAGAGTATTAATGAGAAGTTGGATGTGAAAAAAACCACCCAGAATGCCAGCACCTTGTTTTCAAGGTAAGTGGGTTGATTCCTTTAAATGTCATGAAAGCATCTCACAGATTCCTTAGAAGTAGTAGGTTTTTTGGAAATATTCTGATATCATAATGTTTAGTGGGTGGGAGAGAAACAATGACATATTTGTCCAAAGTTATCTGTCAGTTTTCAAAAAAAGATCAGATGATGTACATGCTGTCACTGTGTGCAAGTACATCTAAGTTGTTAGGCTTAAAGTATTGAAAGTCAGTGAAGCTACCAGAAGATTCCTGAAGACAAAAGATTTTGTAAAATTTCAGCTAGTTCAAACCCTTAAATAGGACAATCTCAAATATGCAGAACAATCATTTCTCAGCAATTCTTAGGGAAAGCTGTAATTTTAAACTCTAGGAAATTTGGCAGAAGATATGTTCTGGCTCAAGACACTCTCATGGAGGCCTTAAAGTTCCACAGCCCAAAAGCTAATCGCTTGCACAATTTGCCGAGACTATGCTATTTTGATTGTACCCAGAAGATGAAAATGGAAGGGTGACTGACTTTGGAAACCTCTACTATGATACTTCAACAAGTCAGAATTTCTGAGACTTCTTTTGCACATAAGCCTCAGTGCTGAATCTCAGCTTCAAATGACATTAATGTAACGGTGTTCAGAAAGCTGAACTTCATTTTTCAAATCACGGAAATAGTGATTTGTAAGAGCTGAGAGGTCCAGCAAGCCTTGCTGCGTGCTTTGCTCACTCTTTTGTGTTCCACTGTTCTGCTCAGACATGTCCAACGCAAGGCAGATGCATTTCTTTTTTAGTTGGGAAATACAATTTGACCAATTGCAAGCTATAAACATAGTTTCAAGTGTGTCAATATAGATTTTTCTTGTAGCCATTATTAAGTAATTTTTTAGATTGTGGTTTAATAAATTCGTGTCTTTTCAGGATTTCTGTGTGCTTACTGAAGTGTGCTTGTAGGTGTCCTCCTTGGGGTTTGTATCTGCAGAGAGACTCCCTCTTTGCTTAAGAGGATAAAAGAGCAGTCAGTTGTTGAAGTTCATGTGTTATTCAGGAGGAAATACTTTGTGAAGTATTTTAGAAGGAAGTATCATGTAAATGGTGCGTAACTTTTTATGAATTGGGCTCACAGCATGTAGGCCAGATGCCAGGCTGCTAAAGAGAAGCAGTAATGAGAGTTCAGAAGTTGTTTGTGACTGAAAACAATGGAACAAACAGTAAAAGGCTTTCATCTCAATTAAACCCAGTCCTGAGGCAGAGATGTTAATTTAACAGGCTCCAAGACACCATTTATATATCCTGGTAATTTTAGTTCCCCGTTTGTCATTAAGGAAGCAATTACTAGCTTTATGTAGAAAACTTCACACAAGTGATATAACTGTTAAGGAAAAAATTGCTTAACTCCTAGCTTGCACCATTTTTGGCTGTTTGTTTCAGTGGTTTTGGTATAACTTTAAAAAAAAATTCACTGGTTTTTGCTTAGTTTTGTGGTTTAAGAACTAATGAAGTGGTCTCTTAAAAATTTTCCACGTGCCATAGGCTTGTGAAATCTAAACTAAGGCAGCCTTAATTAAAGTGTCAAATATTTGTGCACAGTTGTACATATGTCTTCAAAAAATTAATGAAACCTTTTCCTAAATCATGTTCTAAATGCATAGAGAGAATTCTCTTTAATTTTGTTAATCAAAGTGCTCCAAGCAATTCTTGTAATTTTGACTACCTAGCCATTTTTTATTTGCCCCTTGAAGTAAGAATCTTAAGAGCACTGTTTGCCTTAATATGCCTTTTTCTGCTTTTTGCCAAAGGTCATGCTCTTAAACCACAAGTTGCTTCTATTTTTACATCATTTTTGGACGGACTGAAAAAGTTCTACATCACAAAGGTAATTTTGGCGTTTTTAATATTGGTTCGAATTTTGCATGCAATCCATAAAATTCAAGATTTTTTGGTAAACTGCTTCTAATGCAGCTGAGTTTAACTGATACTACAGTGTAAGAACTTGTGGTTCTAAAAGTGGTTTAATTCAAATGAGATTGTGTTTGAGGAATTATTCCAAGAGAGCTATTGTGACTGGTCATACCTGTATAAGAGATTAATGTGCCTTGTCTAACAGTAATTTGGTGACAGGGGAAGACTGGAACCAGTTCACCCAGCTTGCAGACAAGTGATAATCAGTGAATACTGATGGAGCGAGGCCCACACTATACTAAATTTTTATCTTCCTAGACTTTCTCAAGGCATGATCTACCTTGTTATTACAGTGAGCTAGAATTTTGCAAGATCCTCAAGATATTTCCTATATAAAATGGTTTTTTGTCTTTCTGGAATTCATTCCTTTTTAACCTACAATTATTTGGTGCTAAAATGATGTCACCTAGGCTTTTGTATTAAATATTTTGTCTTATTGATTTTTCCTCTAAATTACCTGACTAGAGAGTTACTACAAATATGGATATTCAAATGTAGAAAATGTCATTGTCTTCCAAGAGTGGGTGTACTTCTGGAAGACAGTGACTACTGTTGATTCTGCTGCTTTTTGCTGGACTACTGAAATGGAAAATAACGTGTCTTGGGACTTCTTTTGTTAGGGAATTCATGTTCTGTTTAGAGGTAGCCCAGAAGATTTTCCTTCCCTCCACATTCATGGTGGTCATAATTTTCTTCCTGCTTTTATAGCTGATAGGAGTAGTTGATTGAATATAAATGTTTCTATTGCTCAAAGCATTTAAGAACTGATTTTTCCTACAGCATAGGTAGACAGCTGTAATGCCTATCCTGCTTTTTAACAGGAGGAAAGAGGTGACAGATAATTTCTGTTATTTCAGTTGACCTGTCCTATCAAGGAAATACTTAGGTGTTTTGGGAGTAAATTTTTGAAAGGTTTTTTTCCCAATCATTCCTCTTGCAGCAACACTTACTGGCCAGGGCACATGCCGTGTGTTTGAAAAGTAAAAACCTGTTCCTTGTATTCTACCACATAGACTGTGACAAATGGAAAGTTTGTCTCTCTTTGCAGTTTAAAGGATTTGATCCCAACATACTGTGTGTAGCTACCTTGCTCTTCGAGGGTGACAGGGAGAAGGTTCTTCAGCATGAGAAGCAAGTCTATGATATTGCCACCAAGTTTGGGTATGCTTTTAAAGAATATTTACAAAATGTGAAGCTGGGAACAAACTGCCCGGGAGAAAATTGGCTTACCATATTTTTGTAGTGGTTACTGTATGGATATGTTCTCAGTTTACTAGTTTGAAGTGGCAGCAGTCAATTAGCTACTGAATGTTCCCTTTGATACATATGGCTTGTGCTAACTCACAGGTAACTTTACTAAAAAACTTCGGCTTACTGCAAACTTCAGCTTGCTTTTCAGTGTATGGCAGAAAAATATTTACTAAATATAGAATGAATGTTATTAAAGTGGAAACCAGCCCTTTTAATTGTTTACAGGCATGGAAGCAGCTTGTTTTGCAATACTAGACCCCATATTTTAACTACAGAAAGGGAGACAAAATCATAAGGGTGATATTAAATTTTTTGCAGAATTCATGTGAGTATTGAATACAAGAAACTTGTTTAGTTGAAAGAGTGAAGTGATTTTTCTGTCCCACAAAGGGACAGAAAACACTCATTGAAGTGGCAGGCTGAGTAAATTTCTTTATCTTTCTTAAGTTTCTAACCAAGCAGTTTCTTTCCTTCTGCCTTGATTAAGTGTGATTAAAACCATCATTAAAACTGTGATTTGTCAAGAATGAACAGTTATTGCTAATATTACTCTCAGCTATTCAAATATACATATAAGTGTTGTTTTATCAATTTCAAGGCTATAATTTCTGCGTTTTATGCTTTTATTGTGCTTTCATTCTGTTATTTCAACTGTGAATCTTTTTGTTTAACAATCAAAGTTATTTTATAAATATTTTTGTAAACTGGTGAATAACTTGGTGGAAAACTAATTAAATTCTTGTAAATTGCAGTGGCTTGGCAGCAGGAGAAGATAATGGACAGAGAGGGTACATGCTGACATTTGTCATCGCTTACCTTCGGGTAGGTCAGCTTTTGTCTGTCTGCTGCAACTTCTGTTAATTAATGTAACAAAACATAGAGATGTTTCTTTGAAGATGCTTTCTCTGAAATCTGAGTGCAGGCTGCCTTGGATGATATCTCAGACTTCTCCCAGAGATTGTATCTCTTCCATTTCTGAACAGTGATTATTCATGGAATTTCATCTGCAAAACACCATATAGACGTTAATTTATATTCTTGTTAAGAAAACAGTTTCTTATAAAGGGTAGGGAGATTAGATTGAAGAATCCACAGGGTGAATGAAATCAGAGGCTTGGAGTGTACTTGAAATACTCATGTGTTCACTTGTCTTTTTATTCTTCTTTGGTAATCTGCTTATGACTGGTTTAAATCAGAATTCCAATATAACAGACTTTTAGTCTAAACTGCTGCAGCTGTTCTTACAAATTTTAGTCTTACTGTTTGAGAATTTTTTATTTTTCAGAACAATATGCACATCCTGAGTGTTTGATTTGTTAGGGACAATTCATTGAATCTCCCTTTATTTCAGCAGGCTGTGTGTAAGATGGGAAGATGTTTGTCCTTTTTCTATCTAGACAGCAACTACATTGCAAAAAAAATTTTTACTAGGTATTATATTGATGAGCACGGTGAAACTCTTGGCTTGGTACTATACGTACAAATATTTGATTAGTGTAGATGTACTGACAATCTCACAAGTTGTCTCACTGTAGTCATGACATCAAAATGTTTATCATCTTTAAGAGCTCCCCTATTTCCATAATAATAAGCTTACGTCACTGGGACATTTTGCTAAATTAGAATTTCTGTTTTTCTCCTGCAAACTAAAAAGTTGTTCATCTGATAGCTGTGTAGAATACACTGGAATCCCAGATGCTGATGCTGAATGTTACTGATCATTTCCTTATTCTTTTTATTAGGACCTAGGCCTGGATTATTACGTAATAGGAGAATCATTTGAGACATCTGTTCCTTGGGATAGGTAAACTCTGATTACTCTTTAGAATTTCTTAAAACTTCATTTTATTCAAATTATTCCTAACTCATGTTTGCTCATGAGGATGCTTATTTTAGGCCTTAGGTGTATTGGATGCAGCCTGACATACCTCAAGTCTTGCAGCTGTGTGTTCTTGCTGAAGTTGCTGATAAATTACATACCAGAATTTTATAAATGCAGTGTATCAAGCATTCAGTAATATTTCATCTTAGGTTAGATTACTGTAACAAATTTAGGACTTGAAATTGCCCTGTCTAGGAGGCAGGGCATTGGTGACAATAATTGCAGAGGGGGATGAGCAGCCATGTGTGTGGGATCAGCAGTGTATTTCAAATGGATTAGTCTGTAGTGAAGATGAAAAAATGAAGTATATTTAAATAAGCTTTTTTCTTTTTCCAGTAATGTAGGGAAGTGAAAACTGAAACGGTAACTTTTGCCCAAGATTGAGATCTTTTACCAAAGGGTATTTTATCTGTTAGCTATGGTTGAGAAACATTTGACCACAACAGTTTAATATATAAAATCATTTTGGATGCTCCTGTCCATTTGGTAAGCCTGAAATTTTTTTAAATAGGATCTGAAGTGATTTGAACCAAAGCTTTACAGCATTCAGTGCAAATTCTGATGACTTAAGCAGGAAACCCTGTACCCTTGCTATATTGAATTTAGTGACAGTTGTCAATTCCAGCCTCTGTTGGAAATTGGCGAAGTATACTAAGAGTGTAAAAGAAATCTTAAATTTTAAAGTCAAAGTGCTCTTCCTTTTACTTTAGTTTCATAGATTTTGAAGTGTGCTAACTTCTTAGTCACCAATTTGTTTTGCCTCTCTCTTGTTTCAGAAGACAATGAATTTTGACTTACAAACTTAAGAAAATATTTAAAATTCTCCTCATGAAAGCAAATCTTTGAAAACCTTTTTCTACTTCGACTCATAAGGGCCATGCAACTTTCCATAAACTGATTAACTTGTTCTTGACAGGTAGCAGATATTTGAATAAAGTATTTAGCTGGCTTTCTTATTCACTAAATGGTTAAATTCCCTTATGTTCTGTGAATCTTTAACGTAGTTTTAAATCTGTGTAAAACACTTATAATCTGAATTATATCACTGCAGACCTTTGTGGGAGAATGTGTAGCTGAAGAAATGGTCATTTGAAAAACAGTGATTTCTTTTGGTTGCTGTAGCACTTTGCACCTGGGTCTATCGAAAATCCTAAAAAAAAAGCATAAAAAGCATGGCTTCTGACAAGGTGTAGTAACTCATTACCATATTAGAATTATAGCATTTCAAGTTGGCATAGTGCCTAGCTGAATGATCTCCAGTTTTGGCCTTGCAGCAGCACAAAGGTATGGTATTAGTAGAGTTTGCCAGGCCTTTGAGTTCTTGATTTCTTCTGTACTTGTTAACTACTTTGCCAAAACTTTGAGGCTGTTTTGCTAAGAAAGTAAAAACATACAGAAGTAATGTAACCTACTTTTTTTTTTCTTTTTTTACATTTTTGATAACTCTTCCTTATGAAGAAGAGCTTTTAGGTTCTCTGTTTCAGAGTAAACTTGCTATTCAGGAGAAGTGCAGAAAAAGCAGTGGAGTCTTGGTGAGGATTATTCTTAGAACAGTCTAAGCTAGTTAACACTGATTTTGAAGGTACTCATGTTGTATTCGATTATGCTTTTTAAAAAGGTTGATGAAGTTCTTTTGTTTTTACAAGTTGTATAAAATCACTTACTAAAATTTTATATTTTAATGTGTTTCCTATTACAGGGTTTTGGACCTTTGTAGGAATGTAAAGGAAAGGATAGTACGAGAGTGCAAAGAAAAGGGTGTTCAGTTTGCTCCTCTTTCCACCTGTAGGTAAGTCATGCAATAAATCTAAATAATTTTTCTTGAATCCTTGTTTATGAAGAGATCTAGTGATGATATTACAAATATTAGTAGCTTTGACCTTCCTCTTGAACCTGCAAGTGGATTACATAGAAGAGTGGGGAATTCAAGGGATTTGTAGCACTTGCTTAGGCTTTAAACTCTTGCTTGTGTGGACAAGAGTCAAGTGTAATGACATAAGAGCTTCAACTTTCAAAGTCATAGCATTGAGTCGCTCATGGATTAGGAGCAAAAAGGATAAGAAATTTAAAGAAAAGATGCTGTCACTTTGAGTAAGAAAGGAAGCAATTTACAAATTTTATAATGTCACATAGTGGTGTCCTTAATATCATAAAGCTTTGTTCGTAATGCAGTTCTCTTCAACAGGGTGACACAGACTTACGATGCAGGTGCATGCGTCTACTTCTACTTTGCCTTTAACTACAGAGGAATTAGTGATCCTATTCATGTCTATGAACAAATTGAGGTAATGTATAAAGGAACAATAGTTAAAGGGGGAAAAGCTAATGACCTGTATTTTGTTCTGAACCTATTGGCCAAGCTTACTGAATTTTCCAGGAAGGATTTCAAAAGTCTGCTTGTAAAGCTTTGATCATTCTTAGTAAAAAGAGGGACATGTTAATAGTTCATCAAGTAGAGAAAACACTACCAGGTGACTGTTTTAGGTATCAGTAAATCAATAGTTCTGACTGAAGTATAGAAGAGCCTGACCTGGAGTTTTTTTGGATGGCTGAAGCTTCAAACCTTAAACCCCAAATCCTTGGGAAACTAGTCTTCCTTAGTTCCATTACTTACAAAGCTACTTCTGCTTGATACTCAGTCTGTAAAATGCATGGTAAAACTGTCAAGGTCATATTTATTAATAGTGCTGCATGTCGAGAGTAAGGAATGGTACTGTCTCATGCCATTTCTGTTAGGCCCAGATAAGCACTGGTCTAAGTCCAGTCTGTTAGACCAGTTGTAAGCTGCTTCAGCATTGGCCAAGAATCTCTGCAATAATTCTGCTGTAACACTTCAGCTGATGACACACCGTACTTACCTATTTAGGGGAAACTAATACCCTTATTACCTTCAAGATGTAATTCTTAGAAGGATTATTGATGCCTTAGCGAGGCTGACCTGGAACAGAGACAAGACAGAACTAAAAGAATAAAGCAGTCATTTATTAAAAGGCCTCAAAAGGATACACCTTGGGCAGTACAAGAGCCTGGCCAGGGCTACACCCAGGATGGATCCAGGTCACGAGTTTTAATACTTTTATAAGTTTTGTCTATTTACATACTGGGGTTAATTGTCCAGTTACAGCTTCAGGTCATGAAGTTACATCCTCCTTGTTTGCTCTCTTCAGTTCCCCATTGTTTATGCTTTTTGAGCCTGAAGCTTGTAACAATTGTCCTTGTTCTCAAGCTGGCAAAGGATTGTTTTGTCTACCCACCCTGTGAAGAGAACTTACTAACACTTAATATGAAGCTCAGAGTTACACACCTAAGCAGCACAGAATCTGAAAAATATGAAAGCTAAAACTTAAGGCATCACTAGGACCAAACTGCTTTTTGTCCTGCCTTCTGGTTCCTAGCTCAAACTTCAGCACCAGAAAATTGCTAATAGGACTGTAGAGAAATAGTATTTATAACTGGGATATCGTTATTCTCATTCTGATTCTTTAGAAACTTCTCTTGAATTTGGCAAACGGACACAAAGTTTTATCTACAAGTTTAGAGGCTTCCATGTGGTTGCATGTAGGGCACTGAAGAATGTAATACTTGAGTGTTTATTTAATGAAACTTTACTTATACCCAGATATTACTTTTATTGGAATTAGTTTGTGTGATGACCTGGATGCACATCTTCCATTGTAGTGACTAAATTTAACCTGACAAAGGGAGTTTGCTGACCAAGTATATGTACTCTGTGGCAGACTGAAAAATCTCTTAACTTCATAGCTACATAGCTATGCTGCATAGATCCTAAAAAAGTACACTCTTTTGAAAACAAAATGTAGTGTTTGGGGTTAGAAAAGCTTTCATTGCTACACCTTCTAAGCTGTCAAATTATTCAGAAGTGAATGGCAAAGAAGATTCTGCAACTTCAACGTTCTTAACATGAAAACCTAAACTTTTTCTGCCACAAACTGCACCCATGAAAGGGTTATCTTTTGTAAAGTACCTCACTGCCTCAACCAGGATCTTGGAGATCTGGGTTGAACTCTGATCTGAATAAGGATCTTGAATCACTCTGATGAGCCTGTTTTCAGACTCCTTTATTGAGACTTAATCACCTTCCAGATGAACATCCCAGACACTGGACTATTTAAGTTATGCCAAGGGGAAAGTGATCCAGAATATTCTATCCTTGAGTAACATGGTTGTAATAAGAGATGCCATTTGAAATGTCTTGGCTTTGATTATGTTGTTTAGAAGACTCTTACTTACCTTTATCTGCAGGCTTGAACTGTAATGTTTACCTAGATAATTACGTCAGAAACTTTTCATACACCTGTGTGTGAGTGCAATAACAAGCATTTCATGAAATCCTTAAGTCTTGTGCAATTGCTGTTGAATAAATACCATGTCTTTCAAATTTAGAGGGCTGCTAGAGAAGAAATACTTGCCAATGGAGGAAGTCTTTCACATCACCATGGAGGTAATGTTCTCAGTCTAATATTAGTCTCTTTGATATTGTTAAATATTCTTGAGCACATAAAATAATTTGTAGTAGAACTCTGAAAAATATTTTATGGCATTAACTGAAATTACTGGGGGAGGGTCAACGGGGAAGGAGATCTCCTGGCATTTTATCTAGAAACTTCCTCACTCTCTGGTTGGATCAGTTTGCCTTTTACTGATCCTTGTGTAGATATATATTCAGTTACAAAGACTTCAAATGGGAGTTTCACAGTTTTAATACAGTTTTGTGTTCCTTGTGGCTTTTTGAATGCTGCTAGCCCAAATTCCAGAGCACTTAGGCCAAGTGTCTGAATAAAAGAGCCAGTGACTTTAAACTGGACTATGCTGCAGTCTACCATTTGCTGCATAATTGGTGTTATGAAAGTGTTGACTTTACTAGCCTGCTGTCTGATAAGTTCTAGTTACCTAGTTTCCTATCTTGGAGTTTGGGGATTACTTGTCCTGTGTTACTAGCATCTTCACAAGATATTTTGGGCTTTAATATTAAGTACCAATGTTATGTATAAGCGATACTTCCTATACCTGCTGCTTTACATATGCTTTTCCCTCATACATGGATAGTCTAATTTGATTGCATGTGTCCTATATAATGCTATAATCTTGGATGTCAGGAAGACTTGTTGTGAAGTCCATGTGATTTGTGCAGCTACCTTCTTGAAACTGATTGTCTTAATGCATTTCTTCTCTCTACTCTTTTGGGGCATTGCCTGGTCACAGATATTAGAGCAAAGAAGAAGTGTAATGGTTTAAAACTAGAGGAAAAAAATTGTAATTCTAAAAGCTCTGTGTGGGGAAAAACACTGAAGGGCAGAAGCTGTGCTTTAAAACATGTCAGTGACTTCTTAGACTTGAAGATTTTTGCTAGGGCTGCTTTCAGGCATCTTGCTTTGTGATGGAGACTGAAATGGACTCTGCTTTAGCAATATCAGAATATTGAAGGATGTGTAGGTAATAACACGAGTGAAAAGGTTTCAGTATTATTTTGTTTTATATGCACTTAAGGTCCTCTGATTAAATCTTTAATATGGTAGAGTAGTGGACCTGTCAATTCTCACACATTGGATGTGGAATTACCCCCTTGATGTACTCTTGTGTTTTCCCTGCTGTGGCAGCTCTATTTTACTGTGACTAGCATTTCATCCAACTTGCATGCAGCTGGAGCTTGTCACATTTGGTTGTATTTGCCCTCACCATATAAAACTTCCCTTACCACATGTGTTGAACAAGAAAAAAAAAATACGGCATTTTCAAACCCTTGCATGCTTGAACCTTGTGACTCCAGAGCTATGAAAACTGAGTTTCTGTTTGACTTTGTATGCTCCTGTTGTATGCATGATTGCCTCTGATACTGATACATATTTTCCACTTTGAGTGGTTTTGTCTGGCAGTTCACTGTGTTCAATATTCAAGATTACTCTTTTTCCCGTGCTTAGTAGATGTGGTGCTGAAAATTAGCCTAATATTGTCCATTTTATTTAATGACCTTGAAGCCTTGTCACTCTTAGCTCTGACTGGTCTATTGTGTGGGATAAAAGAAAATACTGGTGCAATTTCCTTTGGTGTTTGTCTTGTAATTGTGATTAATAACAGTTGTTTTCACTATCTGGAAACAGACAGACTGATTTGTCTGCCTACAATCACACTGTGATAAATGGAGCCATTTTAACTCTGGGTTTGTATATCAAAGAAAACAGATGTAGTCTGGGACTTGAGGCTATAGGAAATACAAAGCCTGCTTAAGTCAATCTTCATATACTCCTTGAGTGAAGAAATGGTCATATATGACAGTTTGAGTTGTGTAAATTTATAAATTACTTTACAGCTGGGGAAGTACCAGCTGCAGGTAGGTTAGGTGAACAGTGAGAACTGAAATCATGGTACTTTTAACTTTATGAACAGTAGCTTCAGAAGGACTTTACTGTGGATAAATCTTCCTTCCCCCCACCCACCATTATAGTTGTCACCCTGCCTTGGCTTTGTCCTGTGCTTAGAAAGGGACATTTCACATCTTCAAGCACAGCTTTGATCCATCTGCTTTTCTGGGCACTGGGTATCGTTAGATTTGAGGTCATTTAAGGTTGCTAGAGAGCCATAGATAGTGTTTAGAAACTTAGCATTTAAAAAACAGCATTAGGAATGACAATTTCTTGTAGATATTGGTTTAAGTTCAGATAAATTATTATTCTAATCATTTATGGCAAGCCCTAAAAACACCCATACGATGCGTCACACTTGAATTTCTCTTTTATCAAACATGCTCCTTTTTTGTCTGCTTGAAATAACAAGTGCTGAGGAAGTATCAGTAGGTATGACTGGTGTATAAATACAACTATTACCCCTTTGGGGTACACCATCAGAAAGGGAGAAGGTTGGATTTGTATCTGATCCCTTTCATATTACCAGGCTAATGACCCATGTAAAACTAAAGAACAGTGTAAAAAGTAATGATACATTGCTTCCCTTTGAGAGACTGTTCTAACTACAACTGGTTGCTTAAGGAAACAATTATCAGATTGTGGGGTTGAGGAAAATAGCCCCATTTAGCCACTTAACATAATAGAACTAATTTTCTTCTGCTTTCTAGACAACTAATTAGAATAAAGGTTAACCAGGTAGCCCAGGTTGTGCAGGTTGAGCTATAGTATCAATGGCAGTTTATGTAGGAAAACAAAAAATAAGAAAAAAATCCCATAACACCAAAAACCAAAGCAAAACCCCCAAAACAAAGGAAAAAGCAAACCTTACACCTTATTTGCTTGCAATTACAATGCAATGTTTGACATTGCAATTCTTTGGCATTAAGGAGCTGTGGCTTAAGCTATACAATGCAGTAATTAACTCAGACAAACTACAAAATCTGAAATTACAGGGTTCTTTTATGAGGGGGATTTGAACACATTCTTTTCTCTTCTACACAGGTGGGAAAAAAAATCTTCTACCCTTAGGTTAAGCATACTAGAGCTTGCTCTGTTAATTAGAATGAGTTGAAACTGATATGTTTGTTAGACATGGAGTAACCTCATGTGAAATAATACAATAACACAGTCCTCCTTGGTCTGTTGAAAGTCTTAATAGAATAGTCATCTTCAGTGCCTTTTCAAAAAAAAAAAAAGAAAATTAAAGGACCTCCTGATTCATTAACACTGTATTTGAAAGTATTTCAGGTGTTAAGATACCAAGTGAAAATATGCAAAGTGTTAGGATGGTGGTAAGTGGTAATTATGTAGACTTGGTGTACACTGGTCCAATATACTCCAGTGCTGCCATGTTTTATGCTGCTCTGACCTTTCTCAGTATTGCAGAGCTCTCCCTGGAAGAGTAATAGCATGTTAAGCAGTTTGTAAGGACAGAGG
Source organism: Toxostoma redivivum (assembly GCA_013397375.1). Taxonomy (NCBI): domain Eukaryota; kingdom Metazoa; phylum Chordata; class Aves; order Passeriformes; family Mimidae; genus Toxostoma; species Toxostoma redivivum. Next base: position 2,374,225 of record VXBI01000139.1, on the reverse strand, counting down.
GCTGCTTTCTGGAGGGACAGCTAGCTTCAAGAAGAGCAACAGCTGGATGAGCCTCATCCTTCTTAGGACCTGTCACTGCTGCTCCTTTTGCAAAGCTGTTGTTATGCAGTAACTGACTCTTCAAGTTGAAAGGGCTGGAGCAGAGAAGTCCAGAGCCATGTGCAGTGCCATCAGAACCTATTTACACTGGGACCACACAGTGCTATAAATCTGTTCTGCATGGGTGTAGAGTAATTCCTGGAATCAATCAGCTACATGAAAACTTTCCTTACAAAGCTGTTCATGTGTGCCCTGATACTTCATATTCCAAAAGTGAGAAAACCAATTGCTGCCTGCTGTTTGCTCACTCAGTTTTTAGCAGCCAGACTTTTTGTAGCCATCCAGATGCATTTTTGAAGATGCACAAGTGAAAAAGGGCAATAGAAAGATGAACAACTTTTCCAATGAAACCAACATGGAGCAGCATGTATCAGAGCTGGGGAAAAGTCACTTAGCCAGTTCACGTATTTCTCTTTTTATGTGGACTAGAATGATAGATGAAAACCTAAAATTGCAGTCGGTGTTGGACTGTCTTTGGAGTTGCTACTGAACAAACTCCATGGCTTTCTGATCTGAAGTACCTTGTGAGGAGAAGGCTCCCTGCCATGCTGTGGGGTTTGTATTCAGTGTTATAGGCTGGGGTTCGCATTGGAGGTTTCTGGCTTACTAGCAGTGGATGTTTTAAAGCACTATTAGACTGCTCAGCGCACCTCAGGGACTGGCCACTTGCCACCTGTAAAACTTGAAAACTGTTTCTCTCATACCTCACCTTGGATACGTACAATCACTGAATCACATAATGGGTAAGGTTGCAAGGGGCCACAATGGGCCATTTCATCCAATTTCCCTGCTCAGACAGGGCCATCCTAGAGCACCATTGCACAGGGTTGTGTCCAGAAGATTCTTGAATACCTCCAGTGAGAGAGACTCCATACCCTCTTTGAGCAATCTGTTCCAGTGCTTGGGCACCTGCACAGTAAATAAATCATTCCTCATGCTTAGATGGAATTTGCTGTGCCCGTTGCCTCTTGTACTTTTGCTTGGCACCACTGAGCAGAGCCTGGCTCCATCCTCTTGACACTCTCCCTTCAGATGCAAGATTAAGTGTCTTCAGAGGACAAAGATGCAAGAAGGAAGGGCTGTGTTTGTTTCCAGTTGGAGCACAAGGATTGTGCATGTGATGCTGTGTATAGCTGAGTGGAAACATGGTAACTTGCTGTGCTAAGCTACTACAAAGACATTGATAATAATGTTATGATGTACTATATAGAATCAGGTGATTTTGGTCTCATTTTTTAATTGTGGAAAGAATACTGTGCTGAAGGCCTGGAAGTGGTAGATGCTTGTATCAGTTCTGGTTTTGTGCACGGTCTCCTGTCAGTCCTAGGTAAATGCTACTGTGTAGGGCTAAAACTGATGAAAAGTACTTTCTCTAGGCTAGAAATGGAAAGTTAGTTTCCTGTAGTCTGTGGTTAAATCAGACTTAACTGAAATCTTATTGTTAGGGAATTATAAGGCTTCCTTGAGCACAAAGCTGTTCTTTAGCTAGGCTTAGAGTGGAGGTATGCAACTTTGTCACTTGTTAGTGTGAACATAAAAATAATTCCATCTTTTACTATTATGGCATTTTCTTCCTTTTTTTCTCTTCTCATCCTTGAAGCTGTTTGGGTTGTCCTGTGGAGGAGAAGGACCAGTAAATGTATAGCACAGCACTAACCTGAAGTGAAACAATACATAAATGACCTTTCTAAATGCTGCTCTCATTTTCAGAGCCTTTCGTCAGCTGGTCTGTTTTCCATTTTATCTGATGGACCAGCTTAGAATTAGGAGAGATTGCTTCAAATATTTTTAACTCTAATGTGAAAACTTGAGTAGTTGAAACCTCCATGTATATTTTATTGACATGAACAGTAGGAGGAGGGAATCAACTTCACTGTTATCAAGGGGTTAAAATCTTTTTGTTGAGCCTGTTTGTGAAGGACTGCTGGTAACTGTAGTACAGCTTTTTTTCTTTCCAGTTCACTAATCAGATGTATGTTAGATTTATTATTGCAAAAGTATAAACCATAGAAAATTTGACAAGATAGATGTGTAAATTATCACTTTGACAGAACTAATGATGCACTCCAAGCACCTTCTGTTTTCCAGCACTTGGTGAGCGACTTCATTAAATATGCAATGACTGCTTGGTGCTGCTCAGACAGTAGTTCAGTTCCTTGTGGAATTGCATTATTACTGGAGGTGTAAGAGAGGCAGGCAGGCTAGCTGTTGGGCATCCTGCTGTGATTCTAATGTGCTCCATCTTGTTGGAGCAGTTGTTTGCAGTCTTTTCAGGACAATTACATCCATAACCACAGAACACATTCACTGAAACTATATTACAGATAACAGTTGAGAATAGTAATGACTGTTCTTCAGCTGCTTGTGTGAGAGCCAGTGTGAGTGACTTGAGGGGATGGTCAAGCCACATCCACAACTCAGGTGTTTTGTCATAGGGTTAAAGTTTTAACAGATAAAATTCAGCCATGTCAGTGTGCTCAGACAGTCACATCGTAGTGACAGTATATTCACAGATGGGGATTCTTTTTTGAGCTGGGGCTGCAAAGTACAGCCAGGGTTCCTACCACATGACAAATTCTTTTGTCCTTCAGTTGTGATCTTTGATCTTGACACACATGCTGCTAATAGTCATTTTCTAGCAAACTGCAAATTTCATTCTGTCTCACATTATTTGCTTTTTCTATTGGCATTGTGACTGGCTCGTATTCCTTAAGGTATAAACAAATATACTCTGTTCTCCAGAGGTGTTCCTGTAATTTATTATTCTGATGACAGTTTGATGGTTACCCTGAAACAGGGCACAAAAGATAGCTTGAATTTAGCTTCAGATACTCTTAAAGCTTCTGTCTCTCAAACCTTTACTATGTCTTATCATACTGATAAATGGATTGTGTTTCAGACTGGCAAGTTTAATGCTAGAGTATGTTTAATGAAAAAAATATCCTCAGTTTTGAATGATCTGTTAATCAGAGTTGATGATTTGGTTAATTAGCATATGAACACTTGGCCATTTAACAGGGCTATTGTGAGAATTTAGTGAAATGAGTTCTTGAAAGATTGTTTCAGCTTTGCTTTTATTTGGTATGTGTTGTGAATAGCCATTTCTACATGTGAAACAAAGCTCTTGTGTACTGGTATTGAGTAATTACCAGGCAGCATAGAAGTTTTTAAATGAAATATTAAGCCTTCTTCATAGAAACTTTTTTTTTTTGCTATTTAAACCAATACTGATTTAAGCTTGAGTATTGAGTTATGTTTTTACTTTGAAGTAATCAAGAAATGTGGGGTTGTGCTTTTTAGTAATCTCCTCTGCAGTTTCCAACTTAAAATTAGTTTGTGGCTTTTTAAAACTTACTACTGATTCCTTGTCTTAATAGAACATGTGATTTCAACCTAAGCTTCATCTAAATTTCATAGTTTCTAAAGAAAGTAGACAGTGTGGAACACAGTCTTCCTCTGGGAGTATGCTGAGCTTAATGAGCTTGATAGTCTGGTGGGCTCAATAAATCAAATAAAGCAAAACATTTCTCATTTTTGAATAAAAGCATTTATCACACAGTGTTTATTCATTCATGGTCACAAGATTGATTGGCTCCTAGAATCCTGCCATATATTGAAACACTTTGTTTTTGTTTTTCCAGTAGGCAAATTGCGGAAGCGCTGGATGAAGGAGAGCATCTCTGATGTTGGCTTGGGAATGCTGAGATCTGTTAAAGAATATGTGGACCCCAATAACATCTTTGGAAACAAAAATCTTTTATAAAGCCCTGCACAAATTATGTACTAAAATTTAAAAATTACTGTTGAAATTCCTCCACTTTCACTGTATTGGTATCCCAGTAATCAAATATAACGTAGACTAAACTTTAAAAACTAGTAACTTACATTGATTTTTGCTACTCCCTTTCCCCCTTCCTCCAATAAAGTGTAAACATCACTGTTAATGTTTATGGACTTTTACTTAACAATGTTCCAACTACTGGGCACAAAGTACCAACCAGGAGATTCAAATTTGGGCTTCCAGGTTGGGCTAGGCAGCACAGCTGACAGTGTTTTCAGTGCTGGATACTGCCAGATGTTTCTTACTTAAAGCATCCCCAGCAAGGAGGACAAAGACTGACAACAGTGTTTTCTACAGAAGCAGCTGCACAGCCCAGCCTCTTGCTGAAGGAAAGCTGCTAAGAGACAGATGAAAGAACACCAAGGAGTACCTCCCTGTACTGGATTAAGTGTGTAACAGACTTGTAACCAGCAAATACTTAGAGTACAAATGTAGGCTTTCATCAAAAGAGACAGTGTAAATCAAACTACTCAAAATTCAGTAGTCTCTCACTGTAGTACTACTGGAAAATCTTACACAATTGAGCTGTTCTGAGTTGTATTTGCATTGCTGGGATAATCTTAAATTAATTATAGGTCAGTCACTAAGTTTTGTACAACGGACATTTCTCACTGTATGTTGAAACAGGTTTGTAACAAAATTTTGTGTTCATCTGTACTTCAGTCCTAGTGTGTATGGGTTTTGTTCCCTTGTGGTTTTTTTGCATAGGTGCAAAATATCTTTTTCAGTTATTCAAATGAAACTGCCCAGCACTGTCTTTTGAAACAGTCACAAAAGTTTAATAAAACACTTAAATGGACAACCTACTGTCATCCTGGAAGTGAGATTTCCCATTTAAGTTTTGTACAGTTTCCTATGGCCTTTATGAATCATTTATTTACTTCACAAGTAGCCACAATTTTAATTGTCCATTGAACTTTATGAAAATGAAATATTTTCTTGATCAGTGTCATGTGAGAGTAAGCATTTTTACATTGAAACTTGAATCTTAATCAGTAAAATAAACAAAATATTTGTCAATACTCATGATCCATTTTTAAGATGGGTTCTTTCTTAAAGGAAATTATCCAACTTTTTGATAATTAATGTATATGCATAAGATAGAAGAAATACAGACTATCCTTTGAGGACACTGTCTCTAGTCAACTGCTTCACAGCTCTGTAGTTGTCAGTTTTGACACCTTTTGTATTGGTAGTGCCCTTAATGAGAAGAAAATGATAAATTGCATTTTTGTTTTTAAACTATCTTAGAGTACTCTAATTAGATTTGAGTTTTGGTAATATACCAAAAAGGGTATAAAATGCTTGAAAAAATACTGCATATCAGACAACTCTGAACTTGTTCTGAGATTAATTTCAATGCAACAAATTCAAATGATTGAAAAACATGGACACTCAAACCATGACTTTAAACTGCATGCTGTCAAGGTAATTAAAGAAAACTTTTTTATGATCTGCAGGTCATAATACAGAATGTTCATGTGATATTTTTAATGCAGTTGGGTTTATTTTGAATGGTCTTTATTTCACAACATTTCAGTATAAAAACCTATTATTTTTTTCTTTTCCCCAGAGTTCGTATTTCAGCAGTAACCAAAACAGTAGGTGTAGTCTGTTGTAGGAACTGAGCCTTCGCACTGTGGTTAAGTGTTCCTTAAGTACACAGAGGTGTCTGGGTGAGTGAATCTGCCCGTGGTGGTGCAGGGACTCCCTCACCTCAGCTGCACGCTGGTGACTCCGTGGCCACGGCTGGTGTCTTGCTGGTGACTTGTGTCTCTCCCCAGTGGAGAGCTTTCTAGGAGCTGGTAAATATGAAGAGTATTTATGTGCCTCAGTGAGAGTTTGTGTAACTATGAAGAATTAATTTTGAAAGAAAGCATGTGAAGCTTTTTTGCAGAATGACAGCACAGAGTAGAACAAGTAGTCATAGCTTAGTTATGCTGATCTCTTAAGATTTTGACTAAAGTACAACACAGCTCTACAGCATCCTTCCCATTTTTTAATTTTCTGACTATGGTTTCCTCATCCTTTTTTGTATTGAAAGTACACAGGTAAAAACTCTTTATACTCTCTAACCTTTAAATAGCCACTGACTTCTGAAGTGATTTAAAATGCAGTAAAGATTTTTACTGTATGTCAGTTGTCCTATGGGAAGGTGAAATAACAGGCTACAAGGGTCCCAAAGCACTGTCACTGGATAGCTCTGAGGAAAAGATTAACTCCAAATGTAATGAATATTACTGTCTTCCTAAATACTATCTTATGAACTGGTCAGAGCTTAGTTGAAACTGTAGTTGAAACATATGTATTACTGTCTTTAATTTCACATTGCTAATGAAAATAGAAAAAAATGTAATGCAAGTTCAGAAGACCTAGATAGAGATCATTCAACATTTAAATGAAATCTTACTTTCCCCTACTGTAGTCTTCCATTACTCTTCCATGTGCTCTACTTTCTTTCTACAGACTTCACTTGCTGTAGCTGCAGCCTGTTCAGAGATGGAGTTTGATCCATGCAGATTAGAAGTGCTGATGCCTAACACAACTTTTGCATTTGCTTGACTATTTTGGCCATATGTAAGTTGCAAGCAGTTTTAATTACGCTTGTAATGACTTCCAATTACACAGCTTCTGCTCCCTTTGAAGGAGGAAAGGTGCAGAGAGTGACTGTGGCTTGACTGTAAAATATGTTTACATTAGTGAGATCTTTATAAATGTTTGGAGGGAAAAGAAGCAAATCTGTTAAAAGCTGATCCAGGATCTAAATCTTACAGTCAAAGAAAAACATGTCTTGATTTGACTTAGAGTATAGTGGTTAAGTTAGAGATGTCATCTTTGCCTTACAGCTGTGAACAGAGGCCAGGCCAAATAGTTCTTCAGTAGCAGTGTTAATTAACTGAAACCAATTTCAAAGGCAGGGATACATTAGCAATGGAATCCAGAAAACACAAATTGCTTCTCAGTCCTGGAAATGTATGTTTATCAAGGTTGTAATTTAATTTTCTGCAAATAAAGCCAAACAGTGTTTGTCATTTTAGTGTGAGATTAACTGTAAAGCTTCAGTTGTAATGTTAAGAGATTATAGAACCTTATATTATTAATAAAAAGAAAATCAGCCTAAACCAGTATGTGTTTTTTGTGATGAAACTAAACAAATATATTCTACTAACTTGTCATACTGCTTAATTTGAATTTGGTGATGAACTCTTACCCAAGGAAAACTATTAGGAAAGTTTTGGCACTTGCTGGGAGAGAAGAGACTGAATTTGTAAATGTATGCAAATAGCTCTGCTTTTTTGTCCTATATAAAGCACAGTAGGAAAGAGAGAATTTCAGGGAAGGAAGGGCAAAACAACACCAGGCTATTTGGTTCAGAATTTCACATCTTTGGTGAGGGCAGGATGGGGACCATGTTCAGTTGCTATTTCAAAGTTCTTTCAGCATAATGCAGAAGCAGACCTTGCCTTACTTAGCTTTCCCATATTTCAAAGCCCTGTTGTATTAAGCTGTTGGAGTAGGTATACAATTTCCTGCTGCTGTGCTCATCTCATGTAAAACCTCCTTGTTACAGGTCCTGTAATATGTTCTGCGTGCAGCAATGTATCAAGTGTGAGCAGAAGCAATATTTCTCAGTTACCTGCTATAAAGACTTTTTGCCTTTTAAAAGAAACTGGCTGAAATCACATGTTGCTTTAAAGAAATGTTGCATTGTCTTGTGTTAACACTGTTACTCAGTCTTAACACATTGCACAAAACCTGCAAAACTCATAGTATGCAGGAGACAGAAGAACTAATGACATTGCTCACCATGTAGAAATATGACAATTGCTCAATATAATCCAATTTTTTGTGTGTTTGCTCACAGGAAGGTGACTACCTCATCATCAAGTATTTTATTTATGTTTTCCTTCTATTAACAGCATTAAAATGCAGTATTTTTACTTGGATCCAGTGAGTTTCAATCTGAAGGAGATTTTAGATGATGATATACTTGTCTCAGGATGACAGCCAGACCCCATCAGTGTTCTCTTTGTTTCAAATACATAAATTTTGTAAAAAGTTGGATCTGAACTCACAGCTGTGTAAATACTACAGGCTCACTGTTTATGGTTTTATAGTCCCAACACTGACTTTGAATTCCACATTACCTTTAACATAAATTGATGTCTTTCCTCAGGCTCTCTATGGAGACCAGAATTGGCAGGTGGCTGCTTTTTTCAGTGTCAGCTTTGTCTGCTTTGCTCAAAGGGCAGAGGTAGTCAAAAATGCTATTCAAAGATGTTTGCTGTGCTGTCTCTGAAAAATACTAGTGCTGTAAGTTTGAAGTTAAAGATTCCATGTTGAAAATGGGGCTATGATATTTTAAATTGTACTGTTATTTGCACTATTTAACAATACAAATTACAATAATATGTGCCTTTACTGAAATGCTGTGAAATGTTTAATTTATGAATTTGTTTTTCCACTTCGAAAAAACAAAGCATTGATCTTTTAATGGGAAACTTTATTAATCTTTCATTTTGATTCAGAATAAATCTAAATTTCAACTGACTGTTCATAATTTCCAGTATAACATTCATATGTGAGTAGCACTCTGCCTATTCCCACCTTCATGGTAGTAGTAATGTAGTAGTATTGCCTCCCCCAAAATGGGGACCATAGCAGCTTTTACAATTATGTATTTTTTGTAGTACTGTAAAGTATTACAGCAGCCTTTTAAAGGATGAAACAGAAGTGTTGACCAGAGCAGTAGATTTCTATGTGTGCTAAAAGACAATAGACAAAATTCCATTATATGACTCTAATAATGTAAAGTTTCAGTTGATGCTTCTAAAACTTGAGATCAAATTAGGAAATAAGTAAAAATGTTTTTGTTTAAAAATGATACTTTAAAACTATATTTTTAAATTATGAAGAATGTAAAGTGATTGTCCCAACTCTGCTGTTATCATGTGGCTTTTCTGAGTGTGACTGACTTCCCACAATGCTTCTATATAGCAGAATATAAAATGGATGGTCTCCACACAGGGTTGTGATACAGCTGCTGTCATTTCAGGCTGCTGGAAGGGCTTGGCTCTATTCCCACGAGTGACATGGACACTGAGCATGTGGATATCCGGCACTGCCATTGCATCAGTCAGTGCTGGCTCAGACACACGGTACTCAAAGTGTTTTAAACACAAGGAATATCACCAATGTTACATACTCAAATTAAGTTGGCAAACACTGAAAACATAACAGGGCAATTTGGTTAAGTTCAGTTCTTGACCAGACTCAGTCCTGAGGCTGTAGTAGTAATGAGGAGGCACAAACCAGCCGCTGACCTTACTCCCTCCCTTGCAGCCCGTGGCAGCAGCAGTGTTTCCTGTCTCGCTCTGTTCCTGCCGCCGCAGAGCAGGAAATCCTGACTGCCCAGAGGCCAGGCTTAAAAACCCTTCTGAAACATGAAGTGACACACATGCTCACCTAGCAAATACATAGCAGCTGGGTAAATACATCTAGAGATGAGGCCATAAAAGCTGCTTATTAAGGAAAGTAAATCTGGCTAATGTTAGAAGGCAAGATGTGGGTGAGCTGAATGCAGTACTTTGATAAGTGGGTAAGCCGCAAGGCAAATTTACCTTCTTAGTACTGTTGCTTCTAGAAGTACAGGGCAACACTCTTCTTTCAGTTAAGGTTTGTTTTTGTTTTGTTTTGTTTTTTTTTAATTAAGATTTTCATAAAAAACAAAGATTTTGTCTTTCTCTGTTCAGGCTTGTAACTGTGTTGTGCCTAAATTCTCCATTTGTACAGGTTAGCACATTCTAAGGACAGGAAGATGAAGAAGAGAAGCTATTGGCTTCCGTGAAATGGTATTGGAGCTCAGTTTATTCGTGCAGAAGTGTCTCAAAGTTACAGATTGTGATCGCTAGCCTTCTCCTAAAGAGGGGAGATCCCTTTAAAGCACAGCATTAAAAACAGTCTGCAGAGAACAAAAAGAAGCTGTAAAAAGGGATTGGGGAGAGACAAGTCAAAGAGAAAAGATGTTGGAGGATTTCGCTGTAGCTTTACAAGGGTGGAGTATGTCCCTGTTGTTACCCAGAATATGGCTGAGGGAGCTGGCTTTAAGGAGATGAGTGACAGCTGCCCAAGGGGCAGTGGGGAAAGGCTCTCAAGAATGTCCTCACTCCTGTGCAGTGCAGAGGTTTAGCATCACACCCTGGAACACAGAGGCTGTCCTTCTGCAAAGCTTCAGCAGTCAGCACAACCCACCAGCACGCTGAATAAAAACTTCTTTGTACAACTTCACCTGATTGTTGCACGACTTACTGCTAACGAAATCGCGACGACGAAGCAAAGAGAATTAGTAGTGAGGAAAACAGAGCAAGGGCAGTGCAAGCCAGTGTCTTGTGTGTATGGCTAAATTACAGTGAAATGAACATCTGGCCGCAACAGCCAGGCAGAAGGGACCTGGTTGCTATAGAGAAATGATAAATTTCAGATGGTAACAAATCTGCTGCCTTGGTTACAATTTAGTACTTTTTTAAGGCTGATGAGAAGGAATCACTATCTCTTCGTTTGTAGACCTGTGTGCTGCTCTGCACACATGAATAAAACTTAATGTTATTTCCTGTTCTTTTCAGTAGTTCATGTAAGATTCTCGTGTGTATCATGGTTCGAGTAGGTGTTTACAGCTGAGCCTTTGTGGGCTGCCTGCTCAGCCATGCTTCAGTGCTTTGGGTCCTTCCTCCTCACCTCTGTCACTGCATGATTTACATTACTAAAATCAAAATTATCCTTGTTGCTCTTGCATAAAGCACTGGCTGATTCTCCTTTCCAAAAAAAAGAGCAACAGGGTCACTTTAGTTTTCTTTTGTTTAAAACCGCGGGCTGATCTGCTACAGCTGTAGAGCAGTCAGAGCAAGGCTAAAACCAGCTGTGAGTGGTTGTGTAGGGAACCTTGTGAATGTCACATTAGTGATGCGTTAGCAATTGCGGGGACACGGTAGCAATGAGCAAGACTGTCAGCAGCCAGCGTACAAGTACCCACCACTGGAATTAAACGCAGATTCCCTGAGAGGGAGCTGAGCAGGTTTATGAACACAGGGACTAGTGTCCAGAAGCAGTTGTGCTTGCATCTCTTCTTCCCCCATGTGTGCAGAGCCTCACGTTCCGTGTTGAATCTTGGCATCTCACGTCGTAAGTGTGATGTTGTGCTTCCACAGTGAGTCTGAAGGACGGGATTTGCTCACGGCTTGCACATAAACTCTTCAGAAACAGGATGCTTGTGTGTGCCGACTTCCCAGGAAGGTGTCTGGGCAGTCACGTGCTGAGACAGCAGAGGTTTGCTGATCTCCTGCCAGTCTGGGCTGTGTGGGTGTTTGACACACGGAATATTTAGCTGCTTCACAAGGGCAGTTTTCATTTTCTGCATCTGCAAACTCCTGCCGTTTTCTTTCAAACGTACTTTTCTCGCTCTAGCTGTATGTATTCTAGTCCTGAGAGAGGGCAGCTTTGTCCTTCACATGAGTTCCAGCCCTGCCCGAGCAAATCGCACCTGCCTTGGCCATGGCACGCGTGGCCACAAGCATCCCATGCCCCGGGCTGGCAGCCCCCCGAGGGACAGCTCTTCCCTCTGGCGAGAGGATGGTTAAACAAAGGAGAAGGAGGTCAGAAATCGCTGCAGTTCGGAAGGCTGTTGGGCCTTTCCCAGGGCGTGTCCCATCCCTAATGCCAGCAGCAGGTCCCAGCTGTGTCCTGGTGCCGGGCCCGGGGCGGTGGCGGCTCCTGCGCTGTGCCCGCTCCGGGCCGTGTGAGCGGCGGTGCGGCCCCGGGGCCGGGCTCCCCACACAGCAGCGCTGCCTCTTCGGCGGGCCGGGCCGGACTCCTCCGCCAGGTAAGAACACACACTCATGAGGATGCTGGTGATTGCTTTGCCTCCATGGCTGCGTGTTAACAGTAACATGGGCGCTTGGAGCCGGTGGCTAGTGCGGGTCGGGGATGGAGGTCGGTGGTGAGGCCACTCGTGGCTGGGCAGGGTGCCTTGAGGAAGCCCTGCGATCCAGGAGGCTCGGAGGTGATGGCAGAGCAGTGAGAGCTCCCCTCCCTGGGCCCAGGTGAAGCTGCGTGAGGTACTCCCTCAGAGAGGGACTGGAGGAATTCCTTGTTTCAGGGCTGGGAGAGCCGGGGCCCGGTGCAGCCCAGTCCGCTCCAGGGTGCGCCGGTGCGTCCGTGGCCAGGGTCTCTTGGCCTTTGCTTGTGTTTCAGATGTTGAGGCAACGCTTAAATATGTGAGTCTCCAATGGCTTAAAGAGGCCATTTCACTTTTATGCGGTTGCATTAGTTATTTCTGATATAATTCAGTAAGTCACGTTGTGCCCTTGTTTATAAGCAGCCAGCCCACATGTATCCAACCCGGCTTTGCTAATGTGTGTTGCATGGGCTTGAGGTCAGCAACTGCTCAGCTGTGGAGCAAGGCGAGTAATCGATGTTTGCCTTTGTGCTCTGAAATCACTCGGTAATTTTCAGTTAAAAGAAGCATAATTCAAATATTGCTTGGTATGTTGAAGCTTCTGAAAGCAGGAGGCTTCTCTGGTGCTGCTGAGGGTCACTTGTGTATTATGTACTCTGGGTTTAGCCTCTTGTCTGCCACTGCTGTTGACTCTGAAATGTGACTGTGAGATGTTGATGCAATTTGTTTAACAGTTTCAGGTGTGAAAAATGGCTCCATTTCCATTTGCTACTTTTCGAAAACAATACATATGAAAAAATGAAAGACAAAATCATTCCTCTACAGTGGAAGCTGCAATTGAATTTGCATTTAACCACTGTATTACAGTGGCTTGAGTATAACCTGACTGTAAAACTCTCCAGCTGCTCTCACTCTTTTCCTGTCAGAAGGTTGGCCATAGAATAAATTAAGAGTACAGAACTGAAACCAAGATGTGAAATTAAACTTTTATTAAAGTAAAACAGGTCCTGGATTTATTTTAAAGAGTGAGGCAATAAAAGTGAACATATAAAAATTGCAATTTAAAATAATGTACATTCTTTTTATGTCATTTCTCTGTTTTCAATTTTATTGGTACAACTGAGTTATATTTACTGAAGTTGCATACCAGTGTTTTTCCAACTCTGATGGTGACTTGTACGTTTGATGACTTTCACTTTTGGGATTCTATGAAGAAAGGAAGGGAAATATAGTGGAAAAGGGAAACCACAGAGAGCTCATTACAGCTCCTTGCTGTGCCACCACCTGGCACCAATGCAATGTAGGGTAGCCCAGTGGTCTCCTCATTTTCCCCCAGGGAAGGAAACCTTGAGCCGAGTGTCCCACACCTTCCAGGCCTGTGCAGGCCTCAAGGGGAGACAGCTGCCTCAGCTGTGGGATCTCCACCTCTGTCCTGCAGATTAGTGGTGGCCCAGCCCCTACAGGTGTTCTGCACATGGTGCAGGGGAAGAGGAAAAAAGGGCAAGTGCATGGGCAAGGATGCTGTCTGCTGGCGCTGGGGCTGTTTAACTATTAGTTAATCAAATCTCCTTAGTTAAATAATGATAGTGTCTCTGTACTTCAACAGCAATTGCAGCAGGAGCAATTTGGATTCTATTGACTTGCTTTACCTGTTGATATCATTGATGTGTGTTGCTAACTTCTCTGAAGGGGAAGTCCTCACTTTTGCTTCAGGATCTGCTGGGGTAAGGAGAGAGAACCCTCATTTCCATTCTGGAGTCTTCTGAATGTATTATCTTTGCACTGAAGAAACTGTAATTCCTGTGAAAGAGCACTTTCCAGTGTGTACTATGAGGAAAGCTGGAGGACAGGTGTGTAACTGGGCAGGATGCATCTAGTACCCAAAGGATGTTGTGTTTGCCATGGATGCATAAGGAGAAATCATCTGGGGGGAATAGAAAAATTACTTCAGAAAAAGTGTTTAACTCTGCTTAATTTGCTTATTCTCTGTCTCTGCCCCATTTATTTGTAGGACTCTGGGCTCAGTCCTGCAATTACCAAGCCCCTACAATTACCCTTGTTTTTGAAGACACACTAATTGTAATGACCCACACATCACAATCAGTCCAAAAGGCTACTCTGCATCTCTAGTGGTGCCATCCATGGGTGGCTAGCAAGGTTAATCACCTCTCTCATAGGTACAAGAGTTGCTTTCAAGCACAAAAATCAAATTTTCACTTCTTTGCAACTGAACATTACCCTATTCCTAAAAAGAGTTGGCTAGCAAAGATTGCAGGAGCAATTTTAAGGTCTCAGATCTGGTTTGCTCAGTGTGGATATAACACTGCACTCCTCTGAGTTTGTTGTGCAGGTTACATCATTCTGCTTTGGATGATAGGGACATTGGCTGGGTATACAAAGGCGAGATCATGCAGATGTTTCCATGCAGGACAACATCTTCCTTTGTCGTCGATTCTTTTGGCATTTAATAAATTCAAATAAAGCAATTGATATGTTTTGACCAGTTTATAAAACTGGAGAGAAATAGTTTAGGTTATTTCAATTGGAAAAAAGATGAGATACATAATAAAGTGTCCTAAGTAAGAATACTTGAGCACTCAGGATTCATCAGCTGGAAAACAAACTTACGTAGGCTCTTCTCCCCTCAGATCTGGGATAAACTCTATACTTTGTGGTGTTCTTAATTCACAGCGAGGTCGTTTACACAGAGACATTAACTCTGTATAAGAAAACTAGAGGATGAATTACAACACAATTAATGGCATTATTGAAGATAATCAGTATTAATTCTCTGTGTGGATAAAATGCTAAATTATCTCTTCTGGAGCTATTGTTTCCCAAAAATTGCAAAGCCCAGCACCAGCCTACAAAGCTCATTTGAGAATGGGCAAGGTTATTATTTTGATGACTGAATCCCATTCTTACTTTCCCCATTACCACTGCCCTCTATCCCTTGTGCTTTGGAATGGGAGAGATGCAAAGGATTTGTGGGCTGCAATGCTGGGGCAGAATAGAGGGGGCTAAAGCTCTTAAGGTTTTTCTGCTCTTACCAGTGTATTTCCATCTGGAAATCACTGAGGGAGTCTGTTAATTCAATTTTATTACTGTATATTTTAAAGACTGTCAAAAAAGCTCAGGGCTTTGGCACAGGTCTTCATTTTAGTTTAGTCTAAATCAAAATAAATAATAAAATCCTCATGAAGATGTACAGGCACTGTGAGATACTTATCCAACCTGACATGATGAAAAAATAAACTAATAATGTTTTATAGGCTCATGAAAAAAATATTTACTTACCTCATATGACTATGCCAATAAAGTTTTAAACAGATTAAAAGCTAAGACTGATGCTAATGACTGATGCTAATGATCATACCATATGAAAAAAAAAAAAAAAAGAAGCAAAGGCAATTATGCCAAATTTAAGCTCACTAAATCTGATTTATATATTGATCTCTAAGTGTGACATATACTGGATTCTCTTATAAGACCAAGAAATTTTGGTATATATTTGGCAAATCCCTTGAGACAGCTGAAGAAAAATTGTACAAATGTACACTGGGTAAGATTTTGGACTGGAATATGTGGTTTGGGAATCTAACTAAGCTTGAAATTAGGCTATTTTAGACTGTGCAGTTCTGTTTTTAAAGGTGCATCTGAGATGGCAGTGGCTGTGGAGTAGGGTCTGCGGGGAGATGGGGCACTCACAAAGGCAGCACGTGAGCCCAGCTGCATGGAGCTGAGTGCTGCAGTGAGCACAGCCACACTGAAGTGTTCAAGTGTTCAAAGGGTTTGCCCAGGAAGTATAAATGTCTGGGAAAATTGAGGGACACCAGCAAACTCTCTACCTGGCACAGAA
This sequence comes from Toxostoma redivivum, assembly GCA_013397375.1. Classification (NCBI taxonomy): domain Eukaryota; kingdom Metazoa; phylum Chordata; class Aves; order Passeriformes; family Mimidae; genus Toxostoma; species Toxostoma redivivum. Next base: position 2,358,475 of record VXBI01000139.1, on the reverse strand, counting down.
TTAAACAATCTATTAGGTTGGAAAAGACCTCTGAGATTGAGTCCAACCTATGACCAAACTACCACATCAACTACACTCCAGTCTTTCTTAAACACCTCCAGCAATGGTGACTCGACCACCTTCCTGGGCAGCCCATTCCACTGTTTAACCACCTTTACTGTGAAGAATTTCTTCCTAATGTCCAGCCTAAACCTCCCACAGCTGAAGCCTATATCCTGTCGCTGTTTGCCTGGGCGAAGAGCCCACCTGGCTACACCCTCTTTCCAGGGAGTTGTAGAGAGTGGTAAGGTCATCCCTGAGCCTCCTCCAGGCTAAGGAACCCCAGCTCCTTCAGTTGCTCCTCATCCTTCACCAGCTTTGTTGCCTTTCTCTGCACAAAGTCACAAAGTCCATGCTGCCAGGAGCAACCAGTTTGGGTTGTGTATGTGTTTCTAAGATGGGAAGTTCTTTTGGCATAGAGCTGCACTTTTGCTGTGATTTATATCCTCTGCTAAAAAACAGACTGGTAGCTCTGAGACTAGGAAACTTTGAGATCAAAATGTACCTCATGGATAGCTCCACAATGAAAACACATTTCTGAGGTGGAAAATTCCTACCCTCCCCTTTTTTTAAAAAAAATTTAATTCAGACCAGCAAACCAGCTTGTAAAACAATGTGTAAAAAATTGCCTAACATATTTCTCTACCCATGAGAGATCTGTAGTTGAATTTTATTCTTTTTTAAATCAGATTTGAAAATATCTAAGCAGCCGTGAGTGTGATTGAGATTAGCTGCTATGTAAAATGACTGCTTTCAGAGAAGAGTGCTGACCTAAGCTCAGCAAGAATAAAAGGTGTGAGCTCTGATATATGATACAAATCTATTGTGGAAAGACTCACAGTGCTTATGTCTTGCTGTTGTTTTTTTTTTTTTGACCTCTTTTCTTTCCTTAAAAGCAAAGAAACAAATTATATGCTCCAGAATCACAGTATACACCAACATACTTCAAACCAATGCATTGAGTAGTATCTGGAGTAGAGTCCTGCTTGGTGGGCTCTGGGCCACTCCAATGGGCCCATACAGGAGGGGTTGAGGGTAGCATATGAGCCTCTCAGTCCTCCCCCTCCTTCACATGCATGTATCCATTCTCTAATGCACCATCCTGGACTAAAGTAGATATTTCTGGTCCCTTTCTCAGGTATGCCCTTTCCTGCAAGTGCTACATGACTTTGTAGTTTGGCCTGTTTGCTTCACAAGCTGCTTTTAGAAAAAACTCCAACTTTTTTATTAATTGTAGCTATGGGAAAAGCTGTCTCAAGGCTTACTGGCAGAGCAAGCAAACCCATTCCCTAGCACTGGAGCTCAGCACTCCCTGATTGATAAAGCTGCAGCTGTCTCCTACCAGGCATGCTGGAATGACATGATGGATGAGCGAGTCTCTCTCCTCTGTCTTCTCCAGTGCTGGCCAAAAGCAGTCTGAAAATACAGTAAATCTTTAGCTCAAAGATCATCTTATGACTTCAGAGAAAGTTTAGTCCTTCTTAAAGTCAGGTGGTGCAGGCTTGATTGCTAAGAGGAAAGATGTTGAACAGCAACTGGATAATGGCGTATTTATTCAGAGTTGATGGACTTCTCTGGTATTAAAAACCGTTTGCTATTGTTGCCATGTAGCAGTCAAAGATTAGTCCAATGTTATTTCAGTTTTCTGAAATGGGTTTAAGATGCTTAAGATTAACACAAAAGTTTTAAGCACAATTAGCAAGCTGTTTTGTTTGATTTTGTTGTTTGGTTTTTTTAATAAATGCCTTTCAAAGTCTTTATTTTTTTCCCATTACTTACCTACTATCTAGCAATCATAACATCTCATAGGAAAAACTGGGCAACTTGATCTGCTTATGCCAGTGTACCCTAGAAAATGCCAGCTGTGGCTGGCAAGCTTCAGTCAGTTCTGTTACAGAGGCTGTTGTGATCAGGAGGAACTCTAGTCAGACAGGAAGATTCTCAGCTCATTTAACCTTTGGGCTTTCTGGAGGCATAAAAACGGTATTTATTACTGCTTTTTGTTTTTAATGGCCTTACTAAAGGCCAGCAGCTCCTCAGATGTTTGGTGGGCCCCTAACCCAGTTGTGAGTAATGAATTGTCCCTAACAAACTCTGATGTGAATTGAGCCCACACAGGGCAGTTTGCTATAAACAGAAATTCACTGGCTCCTCTTTTGACAGGTATCTTTATCTCTCTCACAGACTTAGCCAAAGGATCTGCTCCAAAGATCCCAAATTCCAAGACATTCAAAGTCTTCGTACAAACATTGCAGTTCAGGGCCGTCTTTTAATCACTGGCTGAAGGAAGAATTAGAGGTGCAACCACAAGATGTAAGGCTGCCACACTGAAGGGATGATGATAGAAAAAACCTGGGGAAAGGCTTCAGTTGGAAAGAACTAGCCTGTTGTGTTCCCCCACTATGTCCCAAGTGACAGAGGATGTCACCTCTGCCTAGGAGTTCTTCAGTTTCACCATAGTTGCTTCTAGTCTTGTTCTTCTGGTCTCTTCCACACTGTGGTCTCACTGACAGCAAGGCACACAGCCTCCAAGAGATTTCCTGTTATGGGATATTTCCCTTCCCATACAAAAGCACAGGTCCAAGTTGTGCAGCTATGATAATAATAAGTGGCTCTGAATCAAGGACTATCCACAAGTTTTTCCAGATTGACCATTCCAAAATTTTGGGATGCTTTCCTTTCTTCATATTACATCCAATTTTTTAAATAATTGAGTTCTGTTAGCTACTCTGATTTACCTTTTGGTGGTTTTCTGAGCTTAGATAGGTTTTCATGTTCCTTTATAGAAAACCATAATTCTTTCTGTGGGTGTTGTGTTACAATCGCACGACATTAATGGGCCCTGGCAGAGCAATCCTGTGCTCTGAAACACCTTAGGGTTTGCTTTGGGGCTTTGCTTCATTATACAGCTTGAATATGTGTTCATTTGTTGTTTTGTTTCACCTGTCCCCTTGTTTTGGCTGGTTTTTCTGCTCTGCCAGGCTGAGAAATTTAGCAGGACTTCTTCCATGCTGAAATGCAGCCGAGTGAAGCCTTGAAGCAGCATTGCCAGGGGTTTGCTGATAAATGGTGTGTTCCATTAGGGTATGGGTAGAATCATTCTGATCCTAATTTTGTTTTGTGTTTGAATTGCTAATGCCAGTAGATTATACTGTTTCTTTTTTTCCTTCTTGGACTTCTGTTCATTGTAAGGATTTGCTCAAAAAATTAACATGCTTGGGATGTCCATGCATTTGCACTTTATTCTGATCTTTATTGTAACTTTCTGTGATCTATGGCCCCCCGTACAAGGAACTGGCAAGGAAGTGCCTCAAATTGTGGTCTGGCTGCAGCTACTGTTTTAGAGCCCCATCCCTCTATTAATCTGCATTACAGACAAAAGGCCAGATCAGTGCAATTCTCCTGAGCTTCGATTCAGTGACCCAAAATATATGCCAGCTGAGAATCTGGCCTGATGTCTTATTTATAACTGAGATAAAATTTGCAAAGAGAGAGAGATATAATACCTTTTATTAGATTCCCTTGATTTATTTGGGGATGGAGTGCAGAGGAGGTGGGAAACAGAATTTTTTGAGCATGCAAGACTGTTTTCAGGGAGAAATAGCTTTAGTATCCTCATCTTCTGAGGATGCCATAGAAATAGTTATTACAGTCTATTCACAGCAAAGAGATGCATGAAAAAAGTATGAATAATGACAAAGCACTGAGCCCTCCCCTTTTGTTACAGCTGTCTGACCTGGGGAAAAGAAGACTTGTGGTCATCTCTCCCATATCTGATACTGCCCCATGCAGCTGACCCTACTTCTTCCTTGAACTGTTTGTTAGGGTCTGCGTGGTAACTGGCTGTGCCTCCCTGGGAGTGCTGCTTCTCCCTTCCCTTGTAGGAAGGGAGCACACAAAAACCATCTCGCTGGGTTTATATAGATGGGCTGGGACCTGTGACTTCACCCTTTCCACCAGGTCCTAGGACAAATCTTGGCTTGTTGTGCTATCACATGTCAAGCACTGCTGTTTGTACCTCACAACTAATCAGATGCAATTAAAAAATATTAATTTGGATATACTCTTGGAACTATTAACCCAAGACCTCTTCAAAGGGGGCTTGAAAATAAGATAGCCCAGACTGTTTGAAGGAGTGAGCAGTGCCAGGTCCCCCTGAGATGTGGGTTCAGCAGTGGTGGCACCACAGAAAACTTTCCCTCAGGACACATCTCACCTCAGGAGGTGAGGGCTGCTGTCTGTTTTCTCCAGGCAGCCAGCACTGCCAGGTCAGCATGTGTGAGCACCAGGTGTTGGTGTGTGATTTTGGCTGCCAGCACAACCGGCATGACAGAGCCCCATGAGGCAGAGATGGCAACAATGCCTTTCAATGCTTGTGTGCACCAAGTGTTCAGAGTCCTATATATAAAGCAGGAATTTTATAAACAAGCAAGGAAACCACTTCCTCAGTTTCCCTAGGAGCAAGTGAAATAATGCCTTTCTGGGAATCCTCATCAGCCACTGCCAGCAGGTGTCCCAGCTGTGCTTCTGTACTGAAGATTTACCACTTGGTCTATCAGCATGAACACATCCCACCTTCCTCGTGTTTTCTGACACCCGGTGGGGTTTGCTGCAGAGGCCATGCCTAGATTTCTTTGCTGAACTAGTCGAGAGTGTAATAAGTGAAATGATGGAGGGAGCTCAGACTTAAATGCGGGGGGTACAGGGTGTAGCAGGAAGAATAAATCTTCGTCCCCCCCTTCCTGGCCAGATGCACTGTAAGCCTGACAGACTTATGATTTTGTATGGAGAGCAACATATGCTACAGCTTTTATTTCTCTAACCATTAATCAAAAGGTATTTTGTATAAACAACGTAATTGCCAGCTCTGGCCAGCGTGGGTGGGCTGACAGAAAGGCTTTGCAGTTACAGATAATCCTTGCCAGACACTGGCCCTGGTAGCCAGCAGCAGCTGTCCGGACCATACGCCAGCGTGGATGGGTGTGCAGGCTGCACACCGGGCTCCAGGCAGAGCCTTTCCAGCTAGCCCAGAGAAATGCTGATAAAGACTCAGAACAGTGGTGTTTCAGCAGAGACAAACCCTCTTGCATATGTCTGGGCTCTTTGTCTTCATGGACTTCAGCCTGGGTTATGTCTGTTCATTTCCTTATGATACCAAACCCGTGGTATTTCTTTTCTTAGTTGTGCCAAAGAATGTAAAACTGCAGACAAGACAGCCCAGCACACATGAGCAGGCAGCTTCTTGCCCACAACCCAAAATAGGGTATGAAACTGGAAGGGTTAAGAGGACTTGCCCTTGGTGCAGGGGATGGGGGGTGACATGAGCCAAGTGCTGGTTGTGGAGGTGGGTGCAATGTTCTGGCAGAGAAGTGCCTACTGGCAGTGACCTGGAAGGGAAATGCTGGACTGGAAGCCTTTTCATGGATCTTCTGAAAACCAAGCTGCAGGTATTTTCTACCTCATGTAAGTCTGTGAGGGAGGAAGAGCCACATGGGGTCACGCTGCTGCAGCAATGCCTGAGCACCTTTTTTGGAGGGCAGTTGTGTTTTCAGGCTCTGCCAGGGTGCCTGCTGTGAGTAGACTGTGCACGGGCAGCTTCTGGGGAGTTGGCAGGAGAGGACAGCAAACCTTCCCAGCATCAGAGTTATTTATTGAAAGGAAAACATTTTATTGTCCAGTTTTATGCCACTATTTGGTGCCATAGTAATTTATCTCAAAAGACTGTTTCCAGGCTGATGCCAGGTGATGTGAAGCTAGAGCTGGGCCAGAACTCTGGTGCCAAGGTGGTTTTGAAAAGCAGCCAGTGAGAGCAAGAACTGCCAGGATGATAATAAACCACTGTTCTGAAGGCACTTCCAGGAATTAACAATTTATGTTAAATTTAAGAAATCGGATGGTTTTGTAAGGGTAATTTCTAGACTTCTGGGGTAGATTTACCATAGAGCAAATGTTCTGGTTCTCTTCTAGAAATACTCATTGATGAATTTAAAATACCAGACTTACAATAGGATTAATAACATCTGTATTACAGCAACAAAATCATGCATCTTTGTTATTGATATCTTCGTCTGTTGGGAAGGATCTCATCAGCTACAGATTATCTCTTGACTCCTGTAGTCACCATCAGTGGCAAATGAAGCTAATGTGAAGTGTGAAGGAATACACCATTGGGTCAGCAATCCTCCCCCTGCCTACTTCCAGCTGTTATATGGTGTTAGTCTGGTATGGCAGTGACAGTTCTACTATATTTATTTTCCCTAGGAATCATCAGAAAAACAGGGGACAAAGGGAAATTAATTCAGCAACAGGGATTGTCACAAAAAGTTAATAGTATACTGAGAGAGATTGGTGCCAAGTAGCAAATCTCAGAGCCAAATCTTGATGCCTGAAAACTCGAGAAGATTATTAAATCTGGAGATTTGATTTACCTAGTTCTAGAAGTACTTATAAGCTTGCATAGAAAGTAGCCTTGCATTCCTCACCATCTTAACATTTAGTGCCGGTTACTTTGTAGTGAAAGCAGATTTATATTTTGCTAGTCTTGGAGTGACTGATTTGCTGAACATCAGAAGATAGAATTTGCTATAACAAATTGTTGGATCGATGATCTAACACATGAGTATGCTGTTACTGACAACGTGTGATGATTCAAAGGCAACAAACATATCTTGCTGTGCCATCTCTTAGGAAATAATTTCTTCCTGACACTTCTAGTGATCATCTTACACCATGAAGCATGAGATTTGATTACTGATACTTTAGCATGCATAACTACAAAGGTTGTTAGTTTTAATGGAGTGGACAGCGTGTCTCATGAGAGGTATAAACACATTGTGTGCGTTTGAAATACGATTGTAATGATTTGGCTTATTCTAATACAGAAGACTTTGCTCAATTTGATTAGCTGATGAAAACACAGCATAGCTCAACAAATCAGCAGGATTCATAGTTAACAGTTTTCATGAAGTCTTACTGTAAGGTAGATAGTTTTCCTCTCAGTAATACATCTATCTTGAGTAGCAGCAATTTCTGCTGATAATGTCAGTCTTAGGAGCAGCACTGTGGAGCTGGATGTACCAGAAATGGCAGTTTTATATATCTTCAAGGGAGAATTGGAATGACAGAACTCTGATTCAGAGTGATCCATTGTTAAGTAATGAATTCTCCATCAGAGAATTCGCCCTCCCTTCCATGGTGGTATTTTTGGCCAACTAGCTTGCGTACCAGAAGGACTGGTCTTCCACAATAATTTTCTTGCGCTATTTATAACTGCGTCCTCAAAAGGCTGTGCCAGTTGAATTCAGTCTTTGATGCTTAGGTGTTTCAGAGGTAGCAGCATGCTAGGATTCCACATGCTGCCTCAGGAATTTTCTAGTTTGCATCTGTGTATTGTACAACTGCTCTTTCTCAGTTTAAACAACAGTGAGCAGAGGCTGACTAATGAGCAGCTTCCTTCAGCTTTCTGCATCCTGGAAGCAAGTTTTAAACTGTGGCTGACTTCAGTTACCAGCTGTAAGGGCAGTCAGGCAGGAATTAAGTGATGCTGTTGCCATCTCCTTAATGCAACTCTTTAAATGTAAATAAAGTTGCAACAGTTGATCTTCAAGCCAGTTTTGTTAAGACAGTGCCCTTTGGCAGATGTCTCCTTCTCTGGAGATAAAACCCATCTGGAGGCAACTTATTCTGAGCTAAAAGGCTGCAAAGGTGTAACCTACCTCTGGTTGTTTTTTTTAAATTTAATTCTGAGTTTTTATATTAAATAAAAGAGCTAGAATAACTCCAGAATGGACTAGAAGCGCAAGCTAAATCTCTTTTCTGATACTGTTCATTAATTATTTCAGAGCACAGACTTCGTGGGATTTGCTGTTGAGCTGTACTCTACACAGAGTGACAGTAAAGGTGAGGACTCTGTTACCTTTGGTCCCATACCTGGCTAGCTTGATTTCCCAGAGTGATCAATTCGAGGCAATTTACAGCCTGGGTGCTGGATTTACACCTTATCTGGTGTGGCCTGCACATAAAGCATCCTACTACTAAAGATAATATTCTCATTGATCTTCAACATAAGGGAAAATCCTTTAACATTTGGGTTAATTCCAACTCAGAGTTTTATTTATCTTCTGGCTCTTCTCAGACAAATTATCCAAAAGAATCCTCTCATGTCTGCTCTGACTTCAGCCATGACTTTAAAGCTGGCCATGGTACTTGAAATTCATGGGACACTTTTCAAGCCCCCTCTTCTGCCTGGCATATCTTCAAAATCTTGGAGTACTTGAATAGATGAAGTTATGAAAAAAAAAAAAAAATCCCCCTCTGCTCAGTTTTGCTTCCTTTTATCACTGGGTCAGGTAGCAAGCTTGGAAGGAAGCTGATGGCCCACAGCTGAACCCACCTTTTCAGAGCTGAATGTGTGTGAGCAGTTGTGCTCTCCAGCACCAAGATATTTGACCTTCAATTTCAGTGAAACTGAATAGATGTTACAAGCTGCCTACTCTTAAATATTTATGTCATTTTAAGGGATGTTTTTTTCCTCGCTCTTCCCGCCCCCTCACTTCTTTTTGATAGCTTTCTTGTTTAGTACTTCTTGAATCCAGCCCCCACATTTATAGATCCCAAGGGAATGTTTTACCCATGTCTGCCTGCCCACGCCAGCCTTTGATTTTCACAGAGACCCGTAGCAGTGCCTGCATTTACAGTATAGCAAACAGAATTAAAAACCAAATTGAATCACACCTTGTGGCCACCTCAATCCAAATGCTGCAAGTATGAGGTCCATAAGTTATTACACAGAAACCCTGATTTTCTTCAGATATGCAGACCAATGTTCTGTGTCTGTTTCACCTTTTCTTCATTTCACCTAATTTGAAATTAGAGTGACAACGGATACAGAGCATGCCTGGCTGCCTATGTCTGACAGGATATCGAATATGTGAATTCATATTGCTTTTTTAATACTGCTGGTAAGTGATTTCTTTTATTTCTAGACTATCTAGGAGATATAGAAGATGCATTAAAGTATGATAAGTATGATCAATGCAGTGGCCAAGCTTACACTGACATGAATTTACCAATATACTACTGTTAGCAGATCTATACAGAGAATTAGGAAAAGCAAAAATAAAAGATTGTCTTGTAACCAGTTTTCCTTTCCAGGCAGGGTGTTGAGATCAGGTTGTCTAAAGTGGGTGAGGAGTGAGTGGTGTTATGATACAGTGCTATTCTGGAAACTTTTAAAAGTTGATTTTTATTGTTCAGTGGATTGCCCATTGATGGGCCCTGTTCTTTACTCTTGAAAGGAGACTTGTGCGTTTCTGGACCACCAAAGCAATACTGGATGGCAATTATTCTCTCCTGGATAGAAGTGCTGTTGAGAGAGTGCTAATATGAATCATCTTGCCCTAATACGAATCATCATCACTCAAACCTTTCCAGTTCACACCAGTAAACGTGCTCATACTTACTATGGCAGCACTAACAACCACAGGGGAAAGACTCCAGCCTTTTGTGCCAGAGCAGGGTTTTATAAACCCCTGCCTCTCTGCCTGCACCCATGTGGTTTAGTGCTTCAGTTTTATTAACCACTCTTTTGACAACTTCTCAGCTTAGCCATGGGTAAGGCTGCAGCTGCAGTAGGTGTTTCTGAAATTCTCCCCAGTGCAAAGAAATTGTGCAGCAAATTTGCTGCCCCCTTACTACAAAATGCTGCTTCTAATCCCTGGTAAACCAAGCTGATTTGCTAAAAGAATTTCTAGTTATTTAATTTTAAGTCTTTCATTATTGGTTGTTCATAATCACTCTCAGCCTTCCAAACTTTTATGCCCCAACATTTTATTTGCTATAGTTCAGATTTCCCTTTTTATTGGCTTCAGTTGAGCTGAAGTAGAGTCTTTGGGTTTTCTTTTTCTTTTTCTTTTTTTTTTGAAAGGCACCTGTTTGGCTTGAACAATATCTTGCAATTTAACCTTTTTATTGCTTTCCCCCATACTTTCCTGCCTCCTCTCCCAAAAGAACACCTTTTTTTGTGCTCTCCATGATCACAAACAAGTTTCTTAAATAGCTTCCATGCTGAGTCTAAAGATTTTAATTTCCTTGGTTTAAAGTTTTTTAGTATCTACTTAAGCATGGAGAAGTTTCTCTTCTGTGGTGCTTGTTGATGTGACTCCTCCCTGTGATACTGAGTTACAGCCTGGCCTTAAACACAAAGGGCAGGTCCTCCCTGACCTCCTTCTGATCACCTCTTCCCTCAGCTCCACCCTGGCCCAGTGCTTGGATTAATGAATCTGATGGGAAACTGCCCATGGAGGTGAAGGGGGGGGGTAAAAAAAACCAAGTTTCCCTCATCCCCAGCACCTGGTGTGGGACTCGAAGTAGTTCAGTGTTTCTTGCCAGACTCCTCAGAGAGAGCTGGGTTTGGTTTCAGGTCGTGCCTGTACCTGGATGCTGCTACAAGAGGGATGAAAAGGTGTGGGATCTCCCGATGTTTTCAGGAGCAGAACAAAACCTTTTAGCCAAAATCCTTATTCCTCTTTAAGAGCCGCACTCTGACTGTCAGTCTGAGGAAAACTGGAAGGCCTTGGAATAGGAAATTCTATGAAAAACCCTGAGCTGTCAGGAGTGACTTCAAATCTCTCTGCAGGGATCCTGACACTAATTACCTGCTGCCCACCCAAACCATAGTGTGCTTTTACAGGAGCACAGCAAGTCAGGTGTGAGGATGACTCTGATTAATAAAATCATAAGAGGTCTCCCTAGTTTAGCAGCCAGAGTAATTGGGGTCAGAAGATCTGGAAACAACAGAAATGTGATGTGCACTGACATGTTGTTTTTATTTTCCATTGGTGTTTTTTAATTTTTTTTTACTACTAGGCTGTAAGCGATAATGCTCCAGGGAAAAGCCAACTGTGTATTTTAAATCTCTCTTTGCATTATTACTCTTATACCTCAATTTATTACTTTCTCTGGATTGGGATTGCACTGAAATAAACTATCTCTAAATCAAAATATCTGGGCACCTGAAAATTTGCACCAGTAACTTCCTGAAATGATTTTACAGAGCTTGATATTACCAGGCAGAAATGCTACCCTAACACCCTATGAGTTCATACTGACCCTGGACACCTCTGGGCAGCTGTTTCTCTGGCTCCTGGCTGCCCATGAAGGCTACTGGGATCAAGAGAGGCATTTTCTCAGCAGGTGCCTTGTGCAGTGTCCCTTCTCCCTTTATGTGCATCCCTTAGTGAGCTCAATGCAGCAGAGGCTGTTTCCAATCACATTACTAGCAGCATGAAGACTCAGGGATGTTTGGGACACACAGGGAAACCTCCCTTACTGCTCTGGAGTGGGCATTTCTGTTTTGTCACCAGGCTTGGTGACTCCACCCAGCCACAATTCAGGAATGAAATGTGAATGGTTACGGCTGAGGAGTGGCTAACTAGTGTCAGGAGAAACTATTTTAGAAGGAAAAGCTCTGGGTGAATTTTGTAGTTGTCCAAGATTGTCTCAGTTGTGAAGGTATGTAAGAATTAAGGTGGAGTTGCCTGAGTTGGTGGTGGAGGTGGTGTGCTTCTGGCCTTGGCTGAGCTTCTCTGGTGTCAAAGAAGTCACCAGGGACTAACAGAGTGGGATAAGCTGCTTTGGAGTATGTGCATCCACATGGAAGAGGTTTTTTTATCCTTTCAAGTCCTCATTTTGCACATTTCTGGTGTTTAGGGGATAGTAATGGATACTTGGAGGTAAAGTATGCAAATATAACATGGCAGAAGGAGAACACTGGCTTTCTATGCTCATATTTCCAAGAGACTCTTGGTGGAAAAGTACAAATGTAAGTCCAGAAAATGTAGGAAATTTGTAACCTTGGGAGTGTGGTGGCAAAATCTAAACAAAGATTTCAAGGTACATATTTCTCAGGTTTTAAGGCAGCTCTTTTCTAGAGTTCAAGCTTTCCTTGTCAAAGACTGAATGAAGAAAACAGATGTCAGAGCTTTGCAGGCCTGAATTCAAATTGTGCGGTTCCAGATTGGCTCCATTTCCCTTCTCTTTGCATTGTTACCTTGAAAATATCTAGCTCTATTTTTTAGTTCTTAGTTTATTTTTTTGCCATTTTCTAGTGCCAGAGCACAAAGTTTTAACCTTAAACAAATTTTTATAATCCTGTTCCAAACCCCTCAAACAAGTTATTTGATTGAAAGTAGTGCTAGTACTGCTAGTACTGCCCTTGACGGGATCTGTGCTAGCAGGGGCTGCAATGATGCACAGTAGCAGTGAGTGCTGTGACTAGTGTCTATTACTACCCAAAGGGGATCCAGAGTGTAGAACCTTAGCAAGTGACAATTTCCCCATGGATAACAGGACTCAGCTTGCTGGAAGGATCCCTTGACCATTCTTGCAAAGTCACAGAAAAAAAATTACAGGTTTTTGTAATGACTGTTTATCACTGCAGCAGTGCTGGCCAGTCTGGATTAGTAATGAGTTTAGGTGACTCCCTAGTTTTGTTACATTCCTGTGCCTTAAGAGTTTATTTAATTGAACTGCTGTGTTTCTATTACCAAACTTTCCTGGCTTCAACCTGATATGAGGCAGTTCACGGACTAGGGAAGCATGGAAAAGCTTTAATTGTTTCAGATTCCCATCCACTGTTCCTCCTCCTCCACCCAGTCTCTCCAGAGGTGCCTCTGGGTCAGAGTTGAATTGAAAAGTCATTTAACATAAATGCTTTAGCATGCCTTGGTCCCCCAGGTACAGTGGGCAAGGTACCAAACTTCCAGGCATTTTAAGAACATCCTGAGGATGGTGTGCCATGGCAACAGTGCTGCTGGCTGCAGTCTTGGCTTGCATGCTTTCCTTCAGCAATGCTGGAATTCCTCCTGCACTTTAAACAAGAACAGACACTGTTCTCTAGGCTTCCGTCCATAAATATAGACAAACTGGTTCAAAGTCTTTCCTCAGTTGCACTGAAGTAAATCAGAAGTAACTCCACTGACAGCCATGAACATTGCAGTGAAGTTACACAGGCAGAGAGCAGAATTCAGAATTCAAATTCTGCTTGCCTATGTATGTAAAAGCTGTCACTGCCAGCCAAGCTGAAATGCTCATTTACTACAGCACATGGATAGCATTATTGTTACTACAGACTTTGTTTGGGTGGAATTCGGTGGTTAAACACCTGAAATCTCAGTAGACAAAAGAGAAGACTATAAAGTTTTATGACTTCAGAGTAGGAGATTGCAACATGTAGGTTCGATTAAAAAAAAAAATCAAAAACTATGTTATATTACATACTTTAGAGGTTTTGTCACCGGGTTGATTAGTATGACTTAGTTATTAGCTGTTACTAGAAGCTTTCCACTGAGAAATGGAATTAGAAATACCAGTTGCTGTATTTTTATTCACAATCCTGTTGAATTAATCTCACTCTCCCAGATGCACAGAGAACGAGTCCTAAGGCTGTTTTGAAGGTTTAAATATTTGCCTATTTCTTTGTGGGGGGGAAAAATGCAATCTGCAGAGAGAAAACCATGTTTTGTTAACAGCTGGGCTTCAGATGCACACACCAGAGCAGAAAGGGACAAGGGCTGTCAGACACATTTATCCTTGGGCAGCTGTAATTTTGGGGACTGGGATACTTATTTTCCCAGGCCAGCACTTTGTTTATAACTCTCTTTGGCAACCCCTGACTTTATCCTATCCCTTTGGTTTCCCTTTTCTCTGCCACCCTTACAATTCTCCTTCACTCTGCATCGCCTCTTCAAGCCCTATGATAGCTGCCCTGGGCACTAGAGAAAGGCAAGAGATTAGGTAAGAAAACATTCATGTTTTCTCACATGCACAAGAATTCACAAGGGGATACATTCCTGAAACTTATTTAACATATCAATTTTTTTTTTTTTACCTTGCAGCTAGACCATATAGATTTTTATAAAAGACAGGTTTTTGTCCAATCTCTGACTGGACAAATTCAGGTATTTTCAGTGCCAGCACATACATGAGAAGATGTCAAAATGGTGGCAGAATGTGTTGATATGAGGTTGACCTGTGGACTTGACTCTCAAATGCAATTTCTAGGTGTCTTTTAGACAGCTAAATTTGCTACTCAGAAGAGCCTAACGTCAAAGCAGAAAGCCTTCAGCCAGACTGTAGTGAATTCATTAGAAATACAAAATAATATTTTCAGGCAGTTGTTTGTAGTATCTGTCCAGCCCTACTCCTATACAAAGCCCTCTGCTTCTTCCTCCAGTTTTCCTCCAGTTGTCTTATCCTGTGTATTTTTAGCCAATACAACCAGTGAGATCCAGCCTGTACCTGAACTGGGCTCCATTAGGTGAGCTCACTGGGTTATGACATTTAAAGCCAGGAAAAGCACAAAAAGTAATTTGAGAGAGTAAGTTAAGAATTAAAATGAGCTTTTGAAGGTGTGGCAGCCCCCAGTTCAGCCCACCCCAATGGGTTTGACTTGCACTGGTTGCAATGAACAAGCATTGATGTTCCTCCAGCCTCTCTTAAAGTGAGCAACTGGGCTAATGCAGCGGGATCCTGCTGAGTCCTGCTTTTTGACCTGATCCTGGGAGCCCTTGATTAGAGCATAAAACATGGGTAATGTGAGCCTTCAATTGTTTTCACATTTCTACTTGAGCACGGTGTGCCCAAGGGAGGCTTATGGATGTTTAGGAGTTCACTGGTAATCTTATTTTACCCATTTTTATTACTGATAGAAAAGTACAGGATTGAGGAATTTTTTTTCTAGTCATGATTTTGCTGGTGGAGAGATACAAAGAAAAGAAATCCCTTTTGATATGGGAAATGATGTTATATTTTCTTTAATAAAGAGGAAATTTTATTGTGTGCTGAGCCAATTTATAAATGTGGTCTCTGTAACTAGCACTTTTAATTACAGGGAGAAAAACGGAATTAGTTCATTAATGCTGTGAAAAAGAACAGTGACCTACCTGCCAAATGGCAAGGTGGAAATAATTAATCTGGTCAATTAAAAAGAAACTGATAAATTAAAATGCAAAGTCTTCCATGTGGTGCATTAAATTAGAGTTGTAATTTCCAGAATGTTGTGTTTATTGTCAGACTCGATCCCTTCTTTTCTTGCTTGCTTTGCTTCTGTGTTTGGCAAGTCCTGTTAGTGAGTTCTTTGGCGTTCTATGCTAAATTCTTACGCCCATGCATATTTTGCAAAAGAGAGCTTGCAAGATCAAGCTCTTTATGAAATCCAACTGATGAAATGCACATGCCTTGTTTTTTATTATCATATTACAAACCTCCATATTCCCTTTGCTTTGCTTGTTTTCCCAACGTTAAATGTCACTTGCCTTTCCTTGGGCTTTAAATGATCCAGGCTTGGGGCTGAATTGCTGGGGTCACCCCAATCAATTTATGACCTTAAAAATCCGATCCACACAGAAACTACTGGGCTGATGGAGCTGAACCCTAAAGTATACAGCATATTTGCTTCACAGAACTGGAAGTAGTAAAACAGTTTCTTTTCTATAAATATCAGTAACTCCTCTTGACATTTACAAGTACATAGTATTTTTTACACACCGCATGATCTCAAAAGTGCTTAACAGATCAGTGAACTGTGTATCTGCTCAGCATTTGTAACTATAAAGCCATTATGTGCTCTGCACCATCCCTCACAAAGGCCCAGGACATTTGCATTAGCTCCTGTCCATCTCAAGGCCATAAATTGCAATAAGAAATATTGGCTCCTTACTAAATAGTTGACCAGTGCTCTGATGCAGCCTACAGGAAAATATGAATGTTATTGTTTACTTTAACTAGGGCATATATCATACAAAGCCAAGGACTTCTCGTTTGTTGAGAGTTGCTCTTCTCAGAAATACTTTGGGGCATATCCCATTGCTAGGGAAAAAACAAACTGAAGTCCAAAAGCTAGGCAGAGGATGATCTGCAAGTTTTATATCTGAAGTGTTAGAACTGGCAAGCATTAAAAATACAGGGGGAGAGCCAAATCAGATGTTTCTGTGATGTGGTAAAAATAAGCAGTGCGTGTTATAGACTCTTCAGAAGGTGTGGGTTTGCCTTGTGAGAGGGAACAGTACTAGATGGAATAAACAGCTGTGGCCAGAAATCAAATTCCTGGCAGTTCAGCAGCTCTGGTCCTCCTTCTCCAAAACTACAAATCACCAGGGGGATTTCCCTCAGCCCAGTTCCTGCCAGCAGCTCTGCAAAATCACCAGACAGCCCCCACCACATGGTTTTAACTCCTGAACACTCATATGTGTCAATTAGATTTCCTCGCTAAACCCTTAAGACATCATGAGTCAGAGCTGAATTATACACTCTGCACCCATTTTTCTTATCTAAACCAGGATATCATTGCCTGTGTCCAGCTGGGAATTTCTTCCTGGAGAGGAGGGACACAAGAAGCTCCTATCAGTGACCAAGTACTGGGTGAGGCAAGGGATAACAAATTTATTTACTGCAAATGAACACAGAAAATGGAAAATCTACCCTGAGGTATAAAACTTACAAAACTCTCTTAAAATCATGAGGTTTCTCAACACCTCTGTCAGCTTCTGCTGTAATAGCCCTATGAAACCTGAAGTGGGTGTCCATTGCTGCATGATGAAAGCTATCCAAATTAAAAAAAAACAATCCTCAAAAGCAGTTAAAAGGTTGCTGAGACCAGATATGTATGGGAGGCTGTCCTGACATGACAAGTTGTACAAGCTTTGCTAAAGTCAAGGGAAATCCCAACCACTCAGAGTGCCTGCACCATTCTCTGGACTTTGTCCTGCTGGCTTGCAAGGCTTGCTTGCTCTCCTCTCACCCCTGTGTCTTTCCACCAGCCCATGCCCAGGGAGTGTTGTGTCTCATACAGCTCCATATCAGATCCAGATGTCCACCCAAGCTGTGTGATGAGACCATCTTATGCTTCCTGAGCATGTAAGGAAGTGCTCTCATGGGTCATGAGTTTAGGTTGTGTGATAGAAGCCACGCTTCTCTTCACCCCTGTGCGTTTTGCCTCAAAGTTTTGCTGCCACAAAGTTGTGGTCATGGATTTGGTGAGATTGGCTCTCATGTTGCATATAACAGCAGAACAGATGTGGGAATAAACAAATCCAAAATTGTGTTTCATGACACCACCTGTTTTCAAAGCCACAGCTGAAAGATTGAAGAAGAGAGGTTTTAAGAAGGACAATAAACTGAGCTATTTAAAATGTGCTGTCAGCAGCCCAGTAAGCTCAGCATTCCATTTGCAAGGGCCAAAGCAGGAGGTGAGGAGCTGCTCTGCAGGTATCAGGATGCTGCTGCCTGGCCCCAGGAGCCACAGCCTGGCCAGCTTCTTGCTCTGCACTGGGGTGACAGCCTTGCAATTGCAGAGATGTAGCCCCAGCGCAGGTGTGCGCTTTGAGGTGGTGTCTCAGCATGCCGTATCCTAAGGCACAGATTCCCTTGGATATTTGGGAACCTTCTGCTGGAACGGTGAAGCTCAGGTGCCTACATGCTATGCAGATCTTGGCCTGAGGGCTCTGTTGCTTCATCCACAGTTGCTTCACCCCGACCTTGGGCTAGTGAGTGAAATGGCAGAGGGGATGTGATGATCCTTAAAAGCCTTCTGTGGTCAGAACCCAGCCTTGGTGCCTGCATGGTTCAGGTCCTACTTCCCTATCCCTGGGGGAGGGAGAAGAGCTGCTGCTCACTGCACTGGGGGCCATTTTCCTACTCAGGGCACCCCTGGGTGTGTCGCTGCCATGGGCAATCCCTTCTGTGAGACAAAGGAATGGAGGGGAGCACACATGCACCAGTGGCTGAACTGCCAGTGAGGCAACTGTGTGATCCAAACCTGAGTTGGCCTTCCCCGCTTATGAAAATTTGTATTTTTCCAACAGGCTGTGCTTCCTTATGCTATCTGTATTTGAGTCTTCCTCCTTTACTCTTTGTGCCCTGTTGCACTCGTGCTGTACTTGTCCTCATTTCAAAACCTACACATGTGCCTCTGAGCAAGCTTCCAGGCTGTGGCATGTTTTATGTGTCTTTATTAGCTCCAAAGCTGCAGTGAGATTACATGATGTCTAGATTTCCTTGCAGTCAAGCTTAATATCCTGAGAAATGGGAAATTTTACTGAAATCCTGCAGCACTGGCCAGGGTGGGAGGGTCCACCCTGCTGTTTCCATGCCTATATTGTTGCCATGGATGTGCAGAATTATCTGGCGCTTTTTTTTTTTTTTTTTTTGTGGGGGGGCCAGAGAGGGGTGACGTGTTTTTTGTGTGTCAGGGTGGGACAAATTGACTTTAGGTAGTTTTGCCACTGCCCAATTTAAATTAATGCCAAGTTGTGGTCGGAACTCAAAATGTGTAAATCTGAAGAAACATACAGGGGAAAAAATTATGGTGAAAACATACTGCATGAGTACTATAGGAAAAAAAACAGGAATAGCTGTAAGCAGTAATCAGAAGGATATGAAATGTATGCTGGTGCTTAGCTAGTATAAATATTCATTGCTTCAGGGGAGCCAGGCAAGCCAGCATCAGCTGAGGATATTAGCTACATGTCATGGACTGAAATATTTCTTGAAAAAGAAAGGAGGTGGCTGTTTGCAACTGCATTTGCAGGCAGAGCCAAAACTCAGTCCCATGGAGGCACAGAAGTGCACCCCGGTTCCCTTGCAGCCCTTAAAGACTTTATCTCACCCCAGTGCCCTTGTTGCCATCAGTGCTCCTGCTTGGCTGCTCCCAGTCTGGGATTCATTTCAGACGGAAAAAATGGCAGAGTGCTCCTCCCTGGGAGCTCTGCTGAATACACAGGATGCTGGGAGAGGGAAGGTGCTGCAGGGTCTGTATCAGGAGCACTAAGCTGATCCCAAGGGCTGCTCACCACACGGCATTATCCAGCTGCTGGGCTACTGACACACAGCGACAGCCTTGGAATCACCTCCTGTGAGATCCCTGCTGCTGCTCTCTAATGACGACGGGCAGGCTCTCGGGATTTCAGAAAATACAGCAGCAGAGAGCCCTCGGGAGGCAAAGTTGCCAGGCTTACTCCCCAAGTTTAAAGTAAAACTCCCCCTGAATGAAATCCAGCACAAATCCTCACTAAATGGAGACATGGTTATTGTCAGTGCTGTAGTACAGCCCAGGAAGGCTCCTCTAGGACTGCATCAGATTGCAGGGATTCAGACATGCAAGGTGAAGAAAATGGCAGTCAGGAAAATGGGTAAATGAATCTGTCTTTGTTCAGTGTCAGGAAATAAATGCCAGCTTCTTAAGGCATAGGAAATGACATTGGCTGCCAAATACAAACTGCTCTAGATTTCTTGGGAATAATTATGACAGTGAAATATTTTCTTAACTTGACCTTTGGCCATATACTAAATGGAAAGAAGTAAATTTGGCACAAATGCAAACTGAGCCAAATTAACATATACCCATGGAGGATCTGGCCTTACAGACCCACTCCACAGGGCCAGATCCTGTTGTCACTTATGCTGGTGCAAATTTGATTCTGTTTTGCTGAACTGCATGGAAGTACTGGGGCTTGTACTAGGTGAGTGTGAACATAATTTATCACTCAGTGAGGACCCTGCCTCGTCGGGGTCAGTGGTGTCCTGCCTCAGCAAGGCCCCAGCTCGTGCAGGAGCTCTGTAAGGCAGAAAAATAGGGGTGAGGGGCCCCCTGTGGGCTTGATAGAAATGTGGTGTGAGGTAGGAAGTCCTTATCAGAATTGCATCCCTGTTTGTAGACAGCCTTCTGGAGATTAGTTCAGAGCCAGTGACCCCCTTCTAAGGGGTGAGCACACATTCACCAACAGCTAAAATGAAATCCCAGTTTTTGTAGCTCTGGTTTGTACTTCTAATTGTTTACAATGTGTTGATTACCAGTCCAGTCATGCTCATTTGCCTCCTGCCCCTAGAACCTCTTAAGTTCAAATAAAGAAACAGTTATTGTCATTATTACATATTATAGTTATGTATATTAATATATATTATATATATATACACAAATATATATTATTTGTATCAGCCCAGATTAAGACTTGATGGTTCTGGGTTCAAACAACAAACAAAATGACAATGTTAGTAAATGAGATGATGATATGTTTTGCATTCTCATTCAGGGCTCATTTCCACCAGTGTAATTTAAGAGTTACTTTAGAAGAATAAAAAATAGGATAGAGCTCTATTGGTACAACAGGACAAACAAACTGGACTCAATCGAGTTTATATTTTCATCAGAAAAAGGGAGAACATATCAGGCAGGAAAAATATTTTAGGGAGAAAAATATGTCACAGCCCATTTTTGGTTTTCATTTCTGCAGTAATTCCATGGCAGAAATATTAAGCAAGTGTTGTCATATAAGTTGCTTTCCTCATCATCCCAAAGCAAGGCTAATTACTTAGGTTAAAACTCAGAATGAAAGCACTGGTTGTTTAGGTTTCTTGTGTAAATATGCATCTAATTGAAAAATGGAAATCACAGCAAATAATTCACCAAAACATGGTGCAGTCTTAAATTATGGGAGGTTAATAAACATCCTCAGTGTTTTCAAATGCAAAAGGTGGGAGGTTTCTATTTAATGTGTCTCCTCAGGGAAGAATTATCTATCTCTAACATGAGAAAACACCAAAGCCAAGGCATAAGCCTGCTGTTACTCTGTCACAGAAAAACATGTTTCTTTGAAATTTCATCAGCTAGAAAATCGGTGAGTATGGTTTCAGATTTCATAGAGGAACTTTACTGGGGTTTTTCTGGGCACAAATGATAAAACTGCTATAAATTCTATCTCAGACTCTGCAAGTGAAAGGTTTAAGAGATTATGTGAGTAAATCATTCATCCCTTCTGAATATCCTGTTGATAAAAGGGATCCCCTGATGTGATATATACTGTCAGGTTTGAATCTGAAGCAGAGAATTTCTTTCAAGTTCCCTTCAGGGAATCTGTACATTTTATGCTGTATATTAGGATCACCTCTCCAGGCATGGAGAGGAAGCTAGAACGAGACCCTAAAGCCATAGAGAAATTATCAGAAAGAGATAAACCGGTTTCCTTTTTTTATTAAATTCTCCTATAACCTGCTTTATAACCTAGCAAGTCACAAAAATTTCACAGTACATTACACATGCTCGCTGGCAGGCATTTCACAAGATCAGGGAGGCGTCTCTACGCGTTCTGCCCTGGACTGAGCACAAAGGCAGAGGGCAGGGCTCCCGCATCTCCCTTCCCAGAGACGCCATCCCGCTCTAACAGCTTTGTATTTTGTTGACTGTTTAACTGCTACTGAGTCTTGTCACCAGCATTGCATGCCTTCCGAAGCCCTGATACATTCTTGCGCAGGCTGAGAGGCAGAAAAGAAGGTGGCCCCGGTGATGCCGGGTAAAGCTGTGGCTGCTCCCCATCTCTAAAGGGAGGGTGGTTCTTGCCTTGCACACAATTGCGAGCGCTCAGCAGAGGCGGACGGGGCGGTGCTGCCGCGTGTGAACAGATGCTCCCCGCGGTGCCACCGGCACAAGTCTGGGACGCTCTGGTGAGGTCAGGTGTGCACGGCACTGAACAAACATCTGCCTAGGACCAGACTGCGCTACTGAAGGGCAGGCTCCTCTCCAATGTGCAGTCCCTGTAAGGGGCTAGAGAGGAGCAGGAGGCTGCGGTGGTGCATGGCATTGTCTGCATCTCCGGGCTGAAGGCACTGGTACCCAAGATTGCCGTCCCCCTGCTGATGCTGAGAGGCAGCACAAGCGCCTCTCTGCTGGGCCGTGCATGGCCTTGCTTCTCCTAAACGCAGGGACAGGGCAGTAGGGATGTCCTGGAGAGCCGAGGGCAGGCCGAGCCCGAGGGAGCGGGGGATGTTGCCTTTCACCGCTCGGCTGGGGCTTCCCTTCTCCATTCCTTCTCTCCAGCCATGCCACGCAGGGAGCTCTACCGTGGGTTGGGAAGGGCGGGGTTCCGCTCCCCTTTGTGTCGGGAGCGGCCTTGCGTCGGCGGCACGGCACGTTCCGGCTCCCGGCCCGTTCCCGTTCTCGCTGCCGGCCCGCGGGTCCCGGCCCAGCAGCGCCCTCTGCAGCACGGCCCGGCCCCGCCGCAAGGGTCACCCGGGGTGCGGCTCCCGCTGAACCGGGACCCGGCTCCTGCTGCTTCCTCGGGGAAATTCTGTGTCTCTGCACGGCGCGGGGGTGTCGGTGTGCTGGCTGCGCCTTTGCCGCCGGGCCGGCCATCAGAGCGTGTGGAGCTCGACGCTGTAAAAACGCCATGTGCCTTGAGCTGCTCAGCAGGGGAAGAGCGAAGGATTTATGTGTGCTCTGAATGCTCCGTCCCTCAGCGCTGATGGTGCTTCTCCATCTCCTCCTGCTCCGCGTGGGAGCCGCAGTGATAAATACTATTGACAGCGCACGAAAATCCGACACGCCGTGTCGAGCTCTCGCGTTCCTGTTTGCTGGCCGTGTGAGCGGCCGTGAATCAGCGTAGGGGCACACAAAGAGCTCTGTGAGACACCAGAGAAGTGCAGCTCAGAAAAATCCGAGCTGTGCTAATTTTAATTTGGAAAACGGCTGTTAGTAAACAGTTCAACCCAACAGGATCTGAGTGTTAGCCAACTCCCTCTGCCCTCTCCCACGGGAAAGAGAGCTATAAAGTAAAACCGGCTTATAAAAAGCTGTTCGTCAAGCTGTTCCCTGCTCGTGACACAGGCTGGAAAGGGTCCTAGGGGCGGGGTTGGGGGAAAGGACAAGGTAAGCAGCAAGAAAGGCTGAAATTCAGGGAAGTGGATGACTGTGCACAGCACAGGACAAAAAAGCCGTGGGAGGCTCAGACCGTTCAGAGCCAGTGCGCGCATTCACCCCGGGAAGTTTAAAGTTTTGTGATGCTGAGTGATGATTCCCATGTTCCAGACAAAATGTGGCACTTGTGTTTTCGATTTCCCTTTGCGAGCCATTCCTGGCAGGGTGGTTGTGGGGACAGGAGTATCTCCCGGGGCCGGGCTGTGCTGCAGGGCTGATCCCGTGCGAGGTGGCTGGGAGTGCTCAGCCCTGTGCTCGGAGCCACGGCGGCTCCGTGCTTGCTGGCAGAGGCTGTGCCTGGCCAGGTCCAGGTGGAGGATCAGAATCCCCTGCCAACTTCTGCTTCTCGTTGTGCAACAGTGATATTTTCTTAATGTGCAGCAGCTGCGCCATGGGAAACACGAGGTTAGCTGATTTCTAAGCAGCATTGTAAGTGGGTAAAAACAAGAGGTTTTGTCATTGAATAAGACTGGGCTTGTACCATTCCAGTACTTTCCAGAAGCTGCGCTTGGATAGCTTGAAATAGTAGTCTGTGAAAATGGGTATTTTCTAAGGTGCCAATTTAAGACTCACTGAAGTCAATGTGAAGTTTTTTACTGGTTTTCCTGGCCTGCAGTTTGGACTATTAACTACAGTGAATTTAGGGGAAGATCTTCAAAAATAGAAATATTCTGGGCTGAGTTGTTTGGTTTGGCAAGGCTTGCTCTAAGGCTTTATTAGTTTAAATTCAGGCCAGATCTAGGAAAATTATGCTAATCAAAAGGTTCTTAGGAAAATGAGTCCAAACGTCTCCATTTTTCTACTTAATGGAAAAGCATCAGGAAAAAAAAAAAAAAAAGCTTTGCTGAAAATAGAGCCTAAAAGTTTGTCAATAGTTAAAGCCTCTTTTACTTAATTTAGAAACTGTTTCTTTGTGTAGGACAGGTTGTCCAAATGAGGTTCAAATATACTTCCTTCAAAAACATGAAGATGCACATTGTCCTGGCCATACCTTCAACTTAAGAAGACAGCAGGTTTTAGCAGAGTCCCAAAATATAGAGGTATTTCATTTACTGAAAGGTTAAAGAGGAGCCTGAGGGAGAGGAGGAGATGGATCTTTCAGTGCTTATCTTTCAGCCCGCACAGACACATTTTCACATCAATGTTCCAAATCTGAATTTTTCAGGGTTAGACTCTTCTGCCTTTGCTGGAAGCTAAAACCAATATGGACTTGTGGAAGTTTTGAACTCAGGCTTCTAAAATAGGATGTTGTCAGTAAGATATTGTGGAATGCGCTGTCAAAATCAGCTTTCATTCTAGTATGTGACTTCACCATTTTTAGAGAAATAACATTCCTCTCCTTGTTCATCTGCTACAAGGGGCTTGCTTACCCAATAGAAGTATGTACAACTCTCCCAAGGAAGAAGCCATCTTGTTGCTCCCAGCACTGTGTAGGAAGACTCTGCTATCTCACCTTTTATTCCTGGGAATATGGTCAGATGTTTCTGGGTAGTATTTTTTATATTTTTTTGGAACAAAAGGACTCTTCTGGCTTAGGGCATCAATTTAGGTGGATTTTACTATATGTATAGGGAGCATAAACTGTTACTTGCTATCTTCCTTTCTCTCTAAATAAAAATGTATGTGCTTTCCTTTAAAAATGTATTTTGTGTGTAAGTCACATAGCGATAACATTAAATGTGGTATAAAGATGGTAATAAAAGTGGTTGTAACATGTATATATTTTTCATGACCAAAGTGCTCTGCAGTGGGAGATGCTATAAACGTGTGTTTGCCACTGGAGGAAGCAACAGTCCTGCGCTGCAAAAGATGTCAGCCACATGAGCACACACCTCAGTTCTTCTGGGCACAAAGCAGGTGGGTAGGCAGCTCTCCAGGACAAAACGAGGGCCAGGGCATCTGCCCCAGCATGTCACTGCCATGGGAAGGTTGGGTGCTATTGCTGAGGAATAGGCCATAGTGGACAGGGTGGAAAATGCTGCTGGAATGGAGAGGAGACTCCATGTAGAAGCATCTCTTGATGCAGCAGAGGAGGAAGTGCCTGTTCCAGGCCTCCTCCTCCTGTTGTACCTCAGCTTTGGCACTTCTCCCTCCTTTTTCAGCAGTAGAGGCCTCTCCACTTTGAGGCCCTTGTGTTCAGCATCACCCAGCCTGCTCAGAAGCCCTGAGTCGTCAGTGGGCACAGCATACTCCTTGAGGAAAAGCACATAAAAACAGCAGGAAAAGGGAAGAACAGGAAAAATGCTGCTCTGGCACTTTTGTTGGGATGTAGCAGGATGAAGCAAATTCCAGGCATGCCGACTGCCCTCTAGCCATATCTTCTAAAACAGCCACAGCTTGCAGAGCTCCACAGCCTTTCCCGGGGAGGTTTTTTCCATGGGGAGCATGGCTCATGTCCCTCCCCAGCCTGTGCCAAGGAGCCGGTCCCTTGTGGCAGGCTGCAGCGGGCAGTGTGTGCCAGAGCCGGCGGGCCCTGCTGCCTCTGCCCATTTGCAGTGCACCCCTGTGGGCACGGGAGCCAAGGAAGTGATGAAGCACTTGGGGCTGCAAAGCTTGGCAGCAGGATGATGAAAGCCCTGATGAAAGCCATGCTCTGGCTGTATGGAAAACCAAGAGCATATGAGTATCTGAACTGCTCTCCATTAGAGGGCATTCAACATTTGCACGGGCACGAATCTGCAAAGTGAAGTTTTTTTTTAAATGTCCAGTGACTTTTACAGAAAACACACAATGAATATTAAATAAAGGGCACTGCCTATTACTGCACTTCAGTTGCTGTTATGTGGTGTGACTTTTTAAAAACTTTTTTTTAAAGGTCATGCTGTTTATACTGCATAATATATAATACAATTGCGCTGTAAATTAGAGACATGCTTTACAGTCTGCTGCAGTGCTTCATGGAGGTGAACAAAATTTGAAATCACAGGTCTCCTCCCCATGGGGAAACAGTCGTGGGAAATATTTAATATCACAATAATCAGGGGCTTAATGGCCTAGTGATAAGCTATGGAGGCCTCTCTAGGACACCTTGCACATCGCCTGCCTGCTCTCTAGTCTCTCTAGAATACTTTTCCATTTTTAACACTGTTAAATTTGATTTTAATTTACTGTTATAGGACATTTAGGGTAAACCATAGCATTACCTAACCCACAGCATTTCCTTTAGCTGCACATGATATGCTCAGCCCTGACAGGTTTCTCTCCCAGCAGACAAGAATTGATTTTCTCTGTGTTGAAATGATTGTAGGCCTGTGCAGTTCCTATATACATTAACTCTTTGGAAAGGTTAATTATTCTATTTCTTTATAATTGCTTCAAAACTTCAAAAATGCTGTTCTCTTTCTTTTCAGGTAAACCACAGGATAGAAACTGGATTCTGAGGGACATGCAGCCTGGTTCCATAATTCCCTCAGGACAGTTCTTCAGGGAGCCAGTATCAAAGGTAAGCAAATGAATTAAAGCCATGAATTTTTTTTAAAACTTCAACTCACACATTGCTTCAAAGGGCAGAGTAGACAAAAAGGAGAGTAGCCAGAGACCAGAGAACCAGACTGCATAGAAACACTGGAAGGCATCTTGGTCACACTTCACTGTGGAACACATATGTTTGAAAAGGGATGGAAGACTGTTGAGGAAAATATACTGATGCCAGGGTGAAGGAAATAAACAGGGTTTTGGAGAAGTGTTGAGAGGTGCAGGAAGAGTGTAACACAAGAAGGAAACTGAGAAGCAGATTTCTTCCACCCAGGGGTACAGGTTGTAAGCCTTGCATGAAATGGAAGTCACAGTGGGTTTTTCTTTAAGAAAAGTGAAAAATAATATAATTTCACATTCACAGGTTTCTTACTAGAGATTGTTTTAAGAACAGTATTTGGATTGGAAGGGCTGCACTCGGAGGACTGAATTACTATGTAAGCCCTTGATACTGAAGAGGTTTGCAAGGCCACAGCTGCCACCCAGATGTTGTGGGCACTGGGACCCTGAGGGGCAGCACTGAGCAGGGTCTCTGTAGCCAGTTGTCATAACAAATTTTATTTCAAAGGTAAATCTAAACTGAGGTATCATCCTAATAGAGCCTTCATGGAATTTATTCCTGGTCCCTGTATTAGTTAGAATTTGCTGGAACACTCATGCACTATTAATGAATTAGCAAAAGGAAATGTTTATGTTTGTAGAACTGATTTTTTTAATATAGAGCTTTGTGTTTAAATATACTATTGATGTGATCTGCAACATATCAAAAATACATTAAAAAAAGCAGAACAAATAGGCACAAATCATAGGCATACATATGCACAAATTAGAGAATTAAAACAACAGTTTCTTCAAATTCTGTCCTAGAAGAGACAGATAATTTTTTTTTTTCAAATGTCAATCAATGAAAAGAAACTCGATCGAAATTTCAGAAGGATAAAGTATTATCTTATGGGTGAAAACTCTATGGTATTTCTATAGTTACATTCTTGGTCAACCACACATCTTAAGTTTTATTTAAAATGACTGGTTACTGAGAATGTTCCTAGTTATCTGGTACAGCTTAATTTCATGAAAATAGACGTTGTTAAAATACAGCACAAAATCTTTAGAGATTTTTGTGAGGGTTAGCATTACCTCACAAGCACAAGAAAAGAACAAAGTTCTCATTTCTGCTGTATAATAACAACATTTACTCAGCCCACCCACTGATCTTATACATCAGTGCCCTCAAAAGCCTGGCTTCATAGGTGACTGTGTTTTTCCCACTGTGCGTCCCACTCTCTTCAAGGGGGTGCTCAATGACAGCTGGGATGTTTCTTCCATACTGTTCACATTGCTTCAGAAACTGCAGGCACTCCTGAATCACACTGTCACGCAGCATGATCATGTGCTTGGACATGTTCTCCAGCAAGGACAGGAAACACCGCTTAGCATAATACCACGTGTCCGTGCTCAGTTTTTTGTTATATGGCTCCAGGCTTTTAATGATCCTTGAAATACCGAAGTCATAGTTTCCTTTCACACAGTAGAGGGTACCAATGACTAGATTGACAATGCAAAGATGGTAGGTATTTTTATCAGGATGATCATAAGACAGCTGCTCTTCTGCCTTCTCAATCTTCCTCATTAGTTCCTCTGCATCCTCGTTCTGGCTTGTCAGGATGTAGGAAACGCAGAGATTTGCTAACACAACGGCACTGACATCGAGAATGTTGCTGTAGTGCTTTTTAACTATTGGCTCATAGAAGCTAATAGCCTCTTTATACTTGCTCTCCTGCATGAAGAGCACATGAGCCACATTGAGCTTCCACACCTCGTGTTCCTTGCAGAACTCCACTGATTTGTGGAAGATCTTTTCTACCATTGTGTAGTTCTTCATGTCCCAGTAAATCTTTGCCTGGGCCATCAAGACAGGTACATATTTATCCAGAGCCTCATCATACTCATTAATTGCCTTTTTTAGAGCTTCATCATCCCAATTTTGCCTAGCTTCCTGTACCTGTTTTGTGAGTTTTCTCAGCTGCTCAGTAATTGTCCCTGCTGAATCATCTAGCTTATGGAAAGCCTCCTCAGGGGCAGTTTGACAAGTAATAATGGCATCCAAGAAGTTGTACAGATAAGGTGTGAGCAGTTTGTAGGTCAGATGGGCATTCTCTGCCAGCACATCAGCTGCCAGGTCATAGTACTGATGCTTGCAATAGAGAAGTAGCAAGTTACCAAAAGTTTCTGGCGGATAGGAGTTCTGCAGGAGAAGAAACTGCAGCTTCCCAAACCCATCAGTGGGCTGGCTGTCCATGTTCATGAGTGCTTGGTTGTGCAGCGTGACCGGGTCCAGCTCTTCCTCGGCCCTGGGCGGCATATCCGTGAGCGCTTCCTGCGCCGCCCGCACGTTGCGCAGCTGGTACTCAATGGCTGCCTTGAGGTTGAAGGCCTCCACCAGGGCCGTGCGGTGCAGGAGCAGCGTGTTGCCCACGCTGCGGACGTCGATGCCCTCGGTGGTCATGCCCACGTTGAGCTCTGGATGCTGGTGGATGCCGTGCTTGATGATGTCGGAGATGTACTTGAGGGCAGCGTGGTACTGCTTGGCCGCGTAGGAGCACAGTGCCATGTTGTAGGACAGCTCCGGGCAGTATCCCAAGACTTGCATGGCACTGGCAAACTTACTGCTGGCTTCTTCGTGCCGGCCTTGCCGGTACAGCAGGCAGCCCAGGTTGACCTCGGCATCGGCCCGCTCCGAAGGGTCCTCGGCCCCTCCGGAGCCGCCATCAGCAGCGGCGGCGAGCTCCTCCTCCACCAGGCTCTGGGCCGCCGGGAGGTCGCCCTGGGCGTAGTGGACAGCGGCCTGGAGGCGCAGGGCCCGGCGGTGGAAGGCGGGGACGTCCAGCAGCGGGCTGACGACGCGCAGGGCCTCGGCGAACAGCCCGGCCTTGTAGAGAGCCTGCGCATGGCACAGGCGGTACGGCAGCAGCTGCGGGTGCAGCGCCACCAGCTGCTCGTAGCACTCGGCCGCGGCCGCGAACTCCTGCAGCTGGTAGTGGCAGTAGCCCAGCAGCGAGAGGCAACCCCGGGAGCGGCAGCTCTTCTGTAGCCCACGGTTCAGCAGCGACA
>VXBI01000139.1:2293122-2329068 GCA_013397375.1 Toxostoma redivivum | reverse complement strand
CCCCCCCCCGCGAGCCCCCCGCCGCCGATGAGCCCGTACACCACGGCCGTGTGCTGCCCGTCGGGCACCGGCGCGGCCTCCATGGCCGGCCCCGGCACTGCCGCGGCGGGGCGGAAGCGGGGCCCCTGCTGCCATGGCAACGGCGCCGCCGGGGCGGAAGCNTGCCCGGGCCCGACCGGCCGCCCTGCCGCCACTGGGAGCTGGTGTCGGCAGCGGAGCGTCCTCTGCATCTGCCCGTCCTCCTCTGCTCCCCTGCCTGCGCTCGTCACCCAAGCACTGACACGGCGTGTGCAGTGCCGGTTCTGAAGTGCCGCAAAGAGCTGGAGCCTCCTGAGATCGCTGCCTGTTTCCCTGATTTCGGGATCTCGTGTAGCTGGGAGGAATTAAGAGTAAAAATCAGCTCCTGTATTCTAAACGCTGTGTAATAGTTCCCTTAAGCAGTAAGTGGTGTAAAAGCAGGCTCTGAGCTAAACACGTCGCCCAGGGCAGGAAGCATTAAACTTCTGTCTTGGGCTTTGTCAACATGAAACATCTCCTTTACAGCCCATCAAGATCCAAAGTTGGTTAAGGCTGGTGGATGGCAGGAAGTATGTCTGTACCTTGGCACAATCTGACAGCTTTCCTGCAGATTTCAAAAGTAGAAGAAATTCCAACTTACTCAACAATGTAACTGTGCTTTGGCAGTACTTATTTCCCACCGTGGCATTCCTACTGACCAGTGATACTCAAGACCATAGACTGTAATTTCTGTGCATGTGAATAGTTCCCTTAGGGTCACCAGACAGATCTGGTTCCTGGTCATTCCAGACTAATGCCAGGCATATCCAGTGAAGGAGTTTGGTTTGCCCCAGGAATGAGTGCTCAAGGGTGTGTGTCAAAAATCGTATCTGGGTTGCTCAGTCTCGCATGTTTTCAGGATCTTCTGTTTGTGTGATTCAGTAATCCATAGAAACAGCTCTGGTTGATCCCAACAAGTTTCATAGAAAAGTAATATAAAAAAGAAAATCATAGCAAGCCATTAAAATGATTTATTTTTTTAAAGACCAGTAAACCCAAGTTGCTAATTTCAAAAGCATGCTTTGAAAGCTGAACCAGCACAGTTTGATCTACTAAGCAAAACAATAAGAGTAATGCTTTTAAGATTCAGGAAAAAGAAAAAAAAAGGAAAAGGATGCAGAAGTATTTTAGGTTACACATTTTGTAAGTCTCTGGGTTTCACTTGCCTTAGAACAGACACATGGTATTTCTGTGCATCTATCAGCTGTCTCCCACAGGCAAAAGTTTAGAGTTTATAATGGTATTCCCCAGAAAATTGAAAGATGCAATGACCAACATGCTTAAAAATTTGTAATTAAATATCAAGTAATCCAAGAAAGAAAAGGTAGCAAGCAATATACAGGATGTATTCCATTAATGGCACATTCCAGTGATGGGAATCTCTGGGGCATCTCAATTCAGTAGATTATACGTCCCACTTCATTGCTATCTTAGAAACTGTTCACATGATTTTACTATTTGAAAACTCTTCCTTTGAAAAAGCCAGTAAAAAAACCCTACTTGTTATATTTTTTCTTGCCCAGAACACTCTAGTTATTGAAGTGCCTATTAGTATGTTTCATGTATCTTTAAAATAAACCTATTTTAAAATTTTACTCATTGCACAAATGCCTTATCAGGAACTAAAATAGTTTTAATTTCATAAAGAGAAAATAAGTATTTGGCCTGTAGACTGAAACACTCCTGTTTTTCCTAGAATTAATTCATCTAAATATTACAAATTACATTAGGCACTACTGGTTGCAGTTTTCAAAAATAATTTGTGAGTACTAGTATTGGCTTTGTAGGTGACTACAGGCACATTATGAGATTGGAGTGCACTCTAAGAAGGAGCAATTAGCAAAGTCACCAGACCAGAAAAATGCAGCTGCTGTGCCAAGGACACCATCTGAAGAAATACCTGAGCTAAAATGAAACATACTTGTGTATGCTGTGGTTACAGAACATACAACTGACCGTCTTGGCAAGACCCCTGGCCTTGTAAATAGCAGGGGTTGGCTGAGACAGAGCTTTGTGGAGAGTTCTGTGCCTGCCTGCCTGCCTGCCTGCCACGTGAGGCATCCAGTTTAAACCTTAGTGAGCTGCTGCTGCCTGACCTTGTGCAGCTCTGCTTTGGAGCAGGAGCAAAACCACATCCTGACAAGCAGAATCTGCATCTCCATCACATTATGAAGCTGTTCTTATTTGTCTCTAGGTCCCGGACTGGGAGGGAATTGTCTGGTTTCACTACTTGACCTATGGCCAAAGACACCCTTTGGACATCTTGTTCTTGGGAGGTTCTTCTGTCTCAACCTCAGGCTGAGCCTCTACCCCAGGTGCTTCTTGCCTTGAACAGTGTTTGGTTTTCTGGTGGGGTCACAGTGTTGTCTTGCAGGGGAGCACCTTAGTCCAAGGGGATGCACATATAAGACCCAGGTCTTCCACCAAAGCCTATCTCCTCCATGCCCCTCCCAGGGGTGGAGCCCAAACTGGGGCTGTACCCAGTGGACATCCTTGTCTTGTCGTTGAGCACATGAAAGGGACTTTGTCAGAAGGGCAGGAGACAAGCCCACCCTTGTTATTTGCCACCAGCTGGTGGGGCAGATGCACCTGCAGTTCAAAAGCCTGCTCGAAATCCAGCTGGATTTGAAATCAAGCTCTTTCCTGATTAGCCTTTGCAATTGTAGAACATTTATGGTGGGTTTTTAAAATGATTGTTTTATTTGGGTTTTGTGAGGAAAGGGTGATTTTGGTAAGTGGTTTCACAGGTGGGAATCCCGAGTGAAATTACTGTTTGGCCTGAACTACCTTTGAGAGTGGGGATGAAGACCTAGATCTTCTTGTGAGCATTTTCTGGTGACAAAATTAAGGCTGCTGCCTGGCTCTTGTGAGACATCAAGGCCTGTAGTTCATGGGCCTGGAAGCCTAACTGAATTCAGGCTGCAGTTGGCACGAGTCAGTAGGAAACCAAGAAAAAAGACATTGCCACAACCAAGCTGAGGCACCTCTGGGTGTCCTATGGACAATCCATGTGCCTATCAAATTTTAGCACTGGAATTGTAAATGCTACAGGCCTCATTCAAGGCCAGATTTCCACTTACAGCTGGGGCAAAGAAATGGTGACTTGTCTTTTACTGATGTGTTGGGCATCTCAAGGAAAAAGCCAAGAAGCACTGTCCTGGGTAACAGTTGTGTTCTCCACGTGCTCTCTTGATTTGTCCTTGCCTCTTGTGGATCCATGTTTTATATGCATTCACAAAATCAGGCTGATTTAAATGTTGTTCTTTTTTTTTAATTTCTCCTTGTTCAACAGGCAGGGAAGCAAGTAAAAGACAGAGAATGAGATTAAATAACCTACACAATCATGTCTCTTTTGCATATCTCAGAAAATTTAGCAGAATTGACTGAAATACTGTAAAATTGTTTCCCTCTCAGAAATAATGAAAAGCAAATACAATTTCTGATCATCAAGTTTATAAGCAGTAGCTAAAAAGGGAAAAGTGTTTTCCACAATCTTAAAATATAATAGACTTGAAATATGTTTGTTTACTATACTACATGCTTCCACAAAGAATCATCTTTTTATCTTTTTATTTTGCTGTTTCCTAAGCTAAGTCTTAAAAACGGAAGATAAGGTTTTTGTTTGTTTAGTTGGTTGGTTTTTAAAAGATTGAGCTATATGACTTTCAGAGACTGAATGCTATTCTGAGATGCACTGCTGGGCCCCCCAGTTTCAGTAGGGTTGCTTCGTTCTGCCTGAGAAAAATTTGATAAGATAAGCTGTGTGCTCTCATTTTCTTCCTTGTGATGGAGGAACAGAACCATAACATTAGTCAGCAGTTTCTGAATTTTGACCCACAATAGCAAAGATACCAAAAGACAGGAGAAATAGATGGAGGCAATTACAAACAGTCACTTGATTGATGGTTGACATTGTTAGGGCTTCAGCTGTGTGTCAGGCTGCGGTGCTGCCGAGTCCATCCCTGCCAGTGGGTGTTGCCATGGGCAACAGTGCACTGAAGCCAATAAAAAGGAGAGGAAATTAGGGGAGACTCAACCTTTGGTGAGGCTGTAGGGTATGCATTTTAAATTATGTTATACTTAGCAGTATGCAATATCAAAATTCAGGAAAGCCGTGTGTACCTGCTAGCAGTGCTGTCAGTTCCTAGTAGTTGTTTCACCCATAAGGTATGTGTTGTATGGCTTGCTGCTTACTAAACTGCATCTGGCTTTATTCAGAGAAGAAAGAAGTGGTAAAAAAACAGCAGAAACATTTCCATTTGGTGCATATACTCACTGCTGTGCAGTTTGCATTTCTGCTCCTTCCCTGCTTCCTTAGTGATAGAGAGTGATGTGGTTCAGTTGTGCACTAACAGATTGGCTCACAAAGCTACTGAATTTCCAGCTATTGTCCTACACATCATTAGAAGCACAGAGCATTTTTGTTTTGTTGTGTTTCTTTTAAAGAAGGGATCAGCAGATTTGTTGTTTCTGTTTGATTTGTCAGATAGATGTGGTCAGCTTTTCTAAGGCTCTAACAACTCAGTTTCCTTAGAAAGGAGAAAAGCTCTTTTAGCATCTGGTTAGCTGGGCCATGTTCTGATTTCCATTAAGCTGGTGCCAGTTCAAGGTAATTCCACGGAAGTAAATGGAGTTTGGCACAGGTGTAAAACTAAGCTGAATTCAGCTTTAATTTCTGCTGCCAGACAACCCTATATTTAGCGTCCCATTTTTCATGGAATACAAATGCTTTTTTTCCCCTATGAATGGGCACTCATAAGCACTGCAACATGAGTCCTCTTGTGTCTGGTCATGCAGCAGAGAAAGCACCCTCAAATCACAGATCACAGGTTTGCTGCATTAGTGATCTTGGCACTAATGGAAGGAGACCAACTTTCCGGTAGTACTAGAGTCATCACAAAGAGACAAGTTTGGTTTTGTGACCCATCACATTTGATTAGATTCTTAGGGACACCTTTACCACAGATGTCAACATGTGAGCCTTGACTTGTGCTGTGCTACCTGCAGTAATAGCATTTGAAATTGTACTGAAAGAACTGTAAGAGAGTAAGGGATAGTCAGTCCAGTGTGGTGATACTCTATCTCTCCACCATTTCAAATGCTAATTTCAATTGGAAATTATACTAGAAAGGCTTATCCATGGACTGCTTTTCAATGTAATATAAACCTGCAGCACAAAGCAACAGATTTCCTTTTTTATTTGTAGTCTATTTTAAAAAAAACCCCTTAATCTTTTCCTTAGGTGACACTACAATTTAAAAAAAATGAGTGTTACAAGAGGATTTTCTAAAGGAAAAAGAAGTACTCTAAAATTACTATGCAATATTTTGCCTTTATGCAAACTTCCTCTTGCTGAAAAATTTGCTGCACTGTTAATATGAATTTCTCAGGGAAGAAGGGACAGCTTGGTGTTTTTAAAGATAATAAAGTTTGTTTTTAAACGTAGCAAAGGTAGGCAATTCTAAAGGCCCTGATCAATCACTAAGAAGCTTTGTTGTAAAAAAATACTTCTTCAGAATACAAAGCAGGCTTTTCAGAACATTCAGGCATAAAAGAGGAGGGAGAGTAAGAGAGGAGCATCACAAAAGCAGGCATAATTGATTCATAACATGTACTGAAGAGATGCAAAACAACAATGTAATTACACACCATTCTGTTTTCTGCAGCTCCTTGCATATGAATTGGTCAGCTTGCATCTCAGTCTTGCTCTGTATTATTAATTTTATTAAGCTGCGAGTTCTTATATTTCAGTCTGTTGTCAGCTTTACAGATTTTTACAGCAGCAGTTGAAATGTAGTGGAGCTGAATGAACGCTTCTTCTGTTCAGTGTTCCATGTCACTCCAGGTACCAGTGCAATCCCACTGCAGGCTTCTCTTCAGTCCCACTAAGCCTTCCAGGAAAAGCAAACTATGCTGCCATCAAGATAATATCTGATCAATTAAGCATGTCTGGGAAAGCATTTCTTAAAAAATGGTGGGTCTAAGCTTATGAAAACCTTTCAGACAGCTCTTATTGTAAAGTGACATTGATATTTGCAGGCTTAATTTATGTCTTTGAGAGACATGGTGAGGCTAGAGGAAAAGGAGGACAAGGATGCCGCCTGGGAAGGAAGTCTTTTTTGGTGCAGCTCCTCCCATTTACCTCTGTTTACTGCTACAGAGTCCAGCATAGGCTTCAGCTTCACATTCAGCTTCACTAGACACTGGAAGAAGATTAAAAAGAGGATGAGAGAAGAAACACTGACAGCATATCCACTCCTTTGAAGGACAGTCCATAGCATAACAAGGGAAGAAAAGAGTTTAATCTGCACTATGCCCCTACCCTCCTCATTCTGAGCTGTAAATATCTGTGGAGGTAAATCTATTGTTCCCATTGTGTTCTCTTTATCTATCTAACTCATTTTACATAAGGCTTTAGGCCACCATAAATGTAAAAAAAGGCACATAAGATAGCAGAGATACAGTTCAAGTACTTTAGCTTTTTTGCAATTCTTAAAGATTTTTTGAGGCATCCCCAAGTGCCTGAGGTTACCCGCTATGGCATCTATGGGCAGGAAGTCCACTGGTTGTACAACAAGCTGGACAAAGCTGAAATAATCTCCCTAGTGCTAGATTCTTTTTTCATATAGATGACTAAACCACAACACTGTGCTTTCCCAAGCTGGCAGAAAAACAATTAGTGTGTGCTCAAAATAAAGAAACATAAATGAGTTTTCTTCGACGTTGTACTGAAATCGTCTCTTCTTTACATACCCAGTCCAAAGCTAACAAAGGTCAGTAAGAACCTTTAATATGGTTTAATCTAGCTTTGAATACATCTCCAAATTATGGAATTTTTGCATACCTTTGCTACAAGTTTATTTTACCTTCCCCTTATGCTTATGTGCAAAGACCAGAAGTGCTTAGCTAGGTTTTGTATCTATATTAAAGAGAGACACAAATTAACAGCAGGCTGTCAGTGGATGTCAGGAAAGGGTTAACTCCCAAGCGGCCATGTACTGTGTCCTTTCAGGACAGAGGAGTGTTCTTTTGCAGCTTTTCTGATTAGCAAGCAGTGGCTTTTGCTGAGACCTGGCAACATGCTTTCTCCTATAGCATGGAAACTACGTATTTGTCATTGGAAAGAAAGGATTGGTGCCAGATTAAAAACCACAGAGGACAAAGACAGAAGTTGTCCTTCTAAAAGTGCAGAAAATTATAAGAAAAGGAAAGAAAAGGGGAAGCAGGTACCTTTGCACTTGATCAGTTTTTACTTTAAATAGCAGGGTTAACAGCAATTGCTTTAAATGATCCCCAGAGCCCAGCCACCACTAAAGAACTGGATTTTTTTTATAGCTAGCTTGCAAGCCATGGGATCTTGCCTTGAAGTAAGTCTTGGTAGATTTTTAATTGAGCTATTATATGATCATTAAGGGTTAATGGCCTGATTTTAAGATGTGCTGAAAACTTGCAATTTCAGTTGACTTCGGTAGGAAATATGAATGCTCAGCACTTATGAAAAATCACATCATGAGGAAGAAGCTGGAACTTGAATCAAATCCACTTCAAATTATTTCCTTAGAATATGGCCCAGACTGGGCAGATAATTCTGCAATCTTGGTCTTGGGGTAGGAGGCAGGATTCACTGCAGTTCCTGCCCCATAGAGCATTGCTTGCTGCTCATGGTCATTCATTTTATAGAATGGATAAGGATTTTTAATATTCCCATCACCATGCCTCACAACTCTGCATTTTTATATCTCTATTTCAGACTTTTGTGTATTCCTTAAACCTGATTTGGTAGAGTCTAAAACACAGGGACAGTAATGCATTATAAACAGCTGAAAGTATCTGAAAAGCTCACTGCCATTACCGTTAGCACCTGCATTTCCACTGCCAGCTCAGTGTCTAGAGGTAGCACATGAGATGCTCAGCCCTTGACAGCAACATATCAGATCCTTTCTGTGCACAGCCAGTAGCTTCAAAAAGGTTTTGTGAAGTATTTTTGCAATATACACCTTAGATTTAAAAAAATTTAGATAAATCAATAATAAAAAATATGTATAAGCAAACAGCCCAGTTGTTAAATCACTATTTAAAAATCAGTATGCTTCAAACCTCTCTAAGCACAAAGATATACTATATATAGTGTATATATAGTACAAATAGTATATCTATATATATATACACACACTATAGGCAGGAACCTATAGTAGCTCCAGGCAGCAGAGAGAAAGAGAGAAGATGGAGCTCACTGGGGCTGCAGACTCTGTCTCAGTGTGGCTATGCAGCTCTCGATTATGTCTGTGTCCTTTCTGTGACCTTGCTTTTTTGCCAAGACTGACCACGAGACCGTGATGTTTTCCAGCCTAGTGCCAGGGAGCAATTGCAGAGGTTTGGGCATGACCTCCTGCTGTGCCTGTCCCTCCAGGCCTTGGCATCTGCCATGGCTTATGGCAGGAGACAGCCCTGTCACGTACTGTGCCAGGATGGCTGCGAGTGCTTGAGATGCTTACAGCAATTAGCTTTGCTTCGATTACAGCAGGGACCAGGAGCCCACACAGACTGGGAATA
This sequence comes from Toxostoma redivivum, assembly GCA_013397375.1. Taxonomy (NCBI): domain Eukaryota; kingdom Metazoa; phylum Chordata; class Aves; order Passeriformes; family Mimidae; genus Toxostoma; species Toxostoma redivivum. The sequence continues at coordinate 2,320,458 of VXBI01000139.1, read as the reverse complement.
GATTCAGGAAGCACCCCCACAGTTCTATGGTAATCACTTTTCTTATGAGCTGTAAACATATTTTAAATCTGTAAGTAAATACACATATATTTCTTCAAAATGTAGATCTAAGTGGAGATTAGAGTCTAATAACCCAGATTCAACAGAGACTACCAGGTAAATAACAAGAATGGTTAACTACTAACATTAACTTTGATGAAATAGATTATAAGGAGTGTTTAAGAAAGAATAAACCATGTCTTTGATACTAATTTTTACCACAGCATCAGCAATTAATTCAATAGAATAAGTACAAAATATATAGTGTAATTTTAAGAAACTTTATTTTGTTACACATTAATTTAGATCAGTGATACTTCACAGTGCAGATTTTGCACTTGGTCTATAAAATGTCTTTATACAGACATTGATTTGATGTTTGAACCACTGCTTCTGTATTTACTATCCTTTCACTTTGAGACTTTTTCATTCTGATCTAGTCTTTTAATTGAACTGACTACTATAATTCCTATGGAAATTAGCTTTTATTTTATTTTTTCCAGCTACCAAAGCATTTCAGTAAGGCTTCTCTGATACAAAGTGCACAAATTGGATTTTATTTCTTCTCGAGATGTAATTAAAAACTCATTTGATTACTATATATCTGGCCCTGTTTTAATTATTAAACTCCAGTAATCAATTTGCTTTTATGAAGCTTCTGGGAAATTATCTCAAAAGCAACACATTTCTCTCCCTTCTGGCAGGGTCTGGACCATTTACTGAATTACATTCATTGCACCTGTTCCTGATCCGGATTAAACCACCAAGTTATTCCCAAAGCTCTTTAAGTTTATTTGGCTGTAGCCTTGTCAGGGCTTTCCACCTCCTGGCTGCAGTCTTTGCTTTCCATTTTATTGCATGAGAACCCCTTGATGTACTGCTCCTTCTATGCCACTATTTTTGGTGCATGCCTCTTACAAACAGCTTTGCTAGTGATCTGTCTAATTTGGTGTTGAGGTTCTTAATGCCTTATTTATTACTTGCCTTCCTAGGAAAAGGCTTGTTCTTCACCAGCTGTCTGACATGGGATACCACCACACAAGCTCAGTAGCTGCAGAAACGCCCTGTTCCTGTCCCTGCTTGGTGCAGCGGGCAGGCTGCAAGCTGGCAGGCAGCTGGGCTCGGCGAGAGGGAACCCCTGCCTGGGGCAGTTTCTGTCTCCCGAGGCCTGGGACCTCACTGCCCACTTGCAGTCCTTCCACTGCAGTGCAGCTGCCTTGCTACACAGCAGTAGGTACAGGATTGGTGACCTTTCCCATTCTACCCCCTTTACTGTAAAAGCTGTTCTTAGTCACAGAGTGATAAAGCATGGGGGATGCACGGCTCCAGTAGTGGGAAAAGCCAGAGTTTTGCAGTTCCCTTCTGCATCCATGTATTGTTACCTCAGATGTGTGAGTAAGTTGTTTGTTAGAAAGTCACTGTGTAGCAGTGCCTTTTTATTAGCACCTTCAATTATTTAGATGTCTTCTGGGACTGTGTACTACTCTGCCCACAGCATTCTTTCCCAAGGTATAGCTCTGCTTACATATAAGCTCCTACAGCACAAGAAAAGGTTAAAGGCACTTCAGCAGTACATTATGTGCACCTGGGAGAGGGGCAGGGCTGCCTGAAGGAAGAGCTCAAAATGGGGAAGAGCATAAGATACACAGAGGAAATTATTTATGGGAGAAGGTAAGGAGGGCAGAGTGGTTTGTTTTGTTTTTTTTGTTTTCTTTCTTTCCTTCTGTACCAACTTCCTGGGTTGAAGTGAGGTGGAGGGGAAGAAAACTTCAGCTGCTACATCACCTTCATCTCTGGGGAAGGATAGTAGTGAAGCAGCTGAGATGCAGCAAAGATGTGGTCAGAGGCTAAACTGTTGCTAAAGCAAATACAAAATTTTGTTGTATTCTAAGACTAGTACCGTATCTCTTTAAAGAGGAGCACAATATGTCCTAACTTACAAACGCTGCAGGACTTCCAGAGTATATACTTTTCTTTTTGCCCCCTCCCTGCCGGAGATTCTCATCCAAATATTGACCAATTCTGACCTTGCGTAACTTACGAGCTTTGACAAGATTACAGCTCATGAAAGTATGGTTGCGGGGCTAATATTTGTAAAGTGAGTTTATGGAATAAGACCATATAAATTTATTTTTATGACTGAGCACATATAAAAAAGTTATAGGTCTCAGTGTTCACTCTACTTTGGAATCCAGTGGTTTCTAATGAATCACTTTTATTATGTAGGCAGTTTCTTAGTTGGAAGGGAGGACCAGTGACCAAGAAGCCATGGGGATAAATTCAGACTCAGTGTAAGCATATGAAGCATTGTTGAAGTCAAGAGAGTCATGACCAGCTACAGCAAAGCTGAATTGGACTCCTGAGTTTTGCTGAAGTGGCTTTCACATGAGAATACATAGGCCAAAGGTGAGCCATCTATCTGAAAGTCCTTGAACTTCAGATTAGTTCAGATAAAAGGGAACCTGTACTGCAGCCATCCACAGATTTTATCTTCGTAATACAAATACTTGATGAAGTTGTTTTGAAAACCCAAAAGTATTTCTGTATATATGCCCATATACTAAACTCCCCAAAATTGCTAGAATTCTACCTCCCATAGTAGAATACAGAAGATAATGTGATACAGAGAAAATGTAGGGATTAACTTCTATGAATCCTTGACTGCATGTGTATATGAATTAATTATTTGCCTTACTGATTCAGGACTGTATTTAATCATTATGTTCTGCAAAAAAATACAGTATTTGTGAGGGAGTTGAGTTCATGAAAAAAAATTATTGTAATCTCCTTGTGGTTGAAGGGGACTTTGTTTATTCCTTCTAGGGCTAAATGAGGAAGGGTCCAGGTCATCACATACATAATGCATTAGTGGATTACTTTTTCATTTCTGCCAGGGAATTTTTTTCTGATGCCTAAAAATGTAATTAGATGAAATGAATATGTTACTGATTTCCTTTATATAAAACAGGAGTTTCTTTTAGCTTCTCTCTAAAAGTTGTTCATGGATGGAAGCCAGTTGTGACTGGAAAGGGATCTAATACGTGCACAAGTGTCCTGCTCTTCTACTGTGAATTAATGTTAAGCTTCTTTGTGGTGATGGTACACTGGCAAGAATAATACTGTACTTCTTTGGAAGTGAACTACAGAGGGATGATTATAAAGTAGGATTAGCCATTGGTAAAATGTGCTGGGTACTTCAGGGAGGAAAGTATGTACAGAGCTCCTGGTATCAAAATGTGTTCCGACCAATATCATGCGCATTATGCTGCCAAAGGGAGAGTGATTCTGACGGAATGGGACCAACTGAAGTAGCTCTACTGATGTATTGCTACAGTTGCAAAGAATTCATCTGTCGTTCATTACAATTTCATGAAACCAAGGGTTTGCTCAGAAGAGTTATTATTTCATAAACAACTTCTTATTTAGCTCTGCTGTTTATGGTTTTGATTCTACGTCTAGAGCATGTGAGACACAGAATGTTTCTAACTCCTTTCCTTTCAACATTTTAACCAAGCAGCTGATCAATGTCTTCTGCCTTGCTATTAAATGGATTTTGAAAAATTCTTCAAATCATATCAGTCTCATATGCTGATTTAATTCTTTGAATTTACCCTCAGCTGGGAATTCTGCAGGCAACTGTGATTCTGTTGTGTTAAACACTTACTTGAAGTGTTTCATCCATCATCATTTCTAGTCCTTTTCTGATGCAATGTAGTTTGTGCTTTGTCTTTCTTGAAAACTGAATGGCTGTTAAATTATCCATTCATCTTCTTTCAGATTTGCTGTACAATTTGAGTTCCCTCTATTGGCTGTCTCTTCTACCTTATCTGCCAACTTTTCAATCTACTTCCTCAGATCTTTATATACATTTTCATACATGACTGCCATGTCCTTCACAACACATTGGGCAGATAATTCTAAGTAAAACAGCAACAGAAATTATAATATTATGAATGATTCAATTTTTCTCACAGATTAGGGTGAAAGCCTTTAGTGAAGCTTAGCTTCACTGAAGTCAATGGGAAATGTTTGTTTTTCTGTCTTCTCCCATATACCTTTGTTGATGAACTGCCTTTTCAGCTGAGACTGTTTTGGCATAAGATGACTCAGAAATAAGCTGAAGTACTCTTGTGTGAAGGAAAAAAGTACTCCTTTCTGCTGCCTCTTCTAAACATTTTGGAGAAACTTGTAAATTCTTAAAATTGTTGATTGTAATACAGTGTTGCATCAATAATCTCACCAAGTTAGGAAAATCATAGCAAAAATAATAATCAAAGGCAATTTTCAAAGGCAAAATGAAACCCTCCCTCTTCTCAGGAAGCAGAAAGAGAGAATCAGGATCCTTGCACCTTTTGTAAAAACATGTTCATGATAGTCACAGACAAAAAAAATCTTTGCTCTGAAACCACCAAAACCACACTTTTCCATATTATACTGTGAAATAGTGACAGACTTAGATGAAAATTGCAAATAAAATAATTCTTTCTTTTTTTCCTGGTTTTTCTGTCTTGTATAGCTCTTCTTAACCTTTTCTATTAGTAAGAAAGTAGCAGACAAAAGCTTCTCAGATTAAGGGCAATAGGTAAGAAAAATGATTTGGTAATGCTTATTCCATTACTGGAAGTTTTAATACAGGGATAGTATCTGAGTTTTCTGAAAGTTCCAGGGAATTAATTCTGGGTGGCCTCATTTAGATTCATCATTAGTAGACAAGAAACAAAACAAGAAAAGTGCTGAACCTCCTTAAGTTCCTACTTCAAAGCTACAGAGACATTCTTCTACTGTCCCAAAAATCTCTTTTCTCTGGGCCAAACCCTTATTCCTAACATAATCCTTAGCTACCAACTTCCCCCAGCACTGGGATTTGGCCTGATTAAGTTTCCTCTGAAGCAAATTTCTTACAAACACAGCAGAATATGTTGCACCTGCTCTTCCTTGGATAATATTACCCACTGGATTTCAACAGAGAGGGAGACTAATTTGATCTGCCAACATCTGTTTGATCTGCCTTGTTCCCTGGTATCACAAACTGCATCCCAGGCTGATGTGCCTTACTAGTCCTTGTCAGCCAGGTGCTCTCAGGAAGCGTAAATGATTTATTTCTCACTCTCTGTGTCCAAATCAAATGTCAGAAATAAACCCTGCCAAAAGTGTGCATCTTTTTGGTATTTTTTAGGATCTATTGAAAATTATCCCCCTCTTCCTTCAATATGCAACAATGGAAAAGCAGGTTTCAATGAGAATCACAAAGAGCTAATCAAATTTCTTCCATTGAACAGATCTTTCCCAACAGCTTAGTCCTGATTATATTTGTTTTGTTTTTGTTTTCTTTTCTTGTTTTTTTTGTTTTTGTTTTTTTTTCATTAAAACACTTAACAACTTATGAACTGGTTTCATGGACTGTCTATATATGTGCATGGTGAACAGCTAGTGAGTTTCCCTGCATCTTGACTTGTTGCTAACAAAATATCAGAGCAGTGCTCTGACTTTTGTATCAACAATCCCAGGTATGGGTGAATGGTGGAAAACCATTTCCAAAACGTTCATAGAGATAAAGTCTTCTCAGTTAAACAATTTTACAAGTTTTTCATTTCTAATTGCATAGACAGAACAGAAATATCTGAAGGAAGAAATAATTGTTTTGGCTGCATTCAGTGAGTCTTTCCTGGGTAAGGACTAAGCCATGCCATACAGTCCATTTTTGGCAGGGAGGGCTTCTCAAAGGAGTGGTGAAAACCCTAATTTTTTTATACAGTATTTCATCATGCAAAATTGTAATTGAAGGACAGAGGAAAGGTATAGAAGTGATAACTTAGGAAGTGCTGCATCAGGATATAGCAGTGTAAGCATGATTATTGAAGAAAACCTTTTTAATATTCTCTGCAAAGGAGAGGGTAATCTCCAATCTAATAATTTCAAGTACAGTATATACCTTAGAAAAAAATCATGATGTGTGTATATACTTCCAATTCAAGTGTCAAAGTCAACTCTTGAACCAGAGAAGTTAAAACACAGAAAGCCATGACTGTTTAAAATTTGTGTATTTTTCTGTGCTTTGTAGAGGCTCTACCATTTATGACACTCTGTGCATTTAATCTAAATTTGCAAGCAGAATAGATGGTTTTGCAGCTACATTATCACAGACAAAATTAGATTTAATTACAAGGCCAGACATTATCTTCTGTAGGAAGATAGGCATATCAGAGCTCTTGGAGTTGCAGACAGAGCGATTACATTTCTTTCTAACTACTTCAAACAGTGTGATAAAGAAGGAATCTGTCCCTCCACATTCAATTTAAAATATTTAAAGTACTTGCTTGGCCAAATGTTTCTACTCTTCCCAGGTTCCCCCTAGGATCCTGGAAGGAGTAATGCAAATTCAATTCTGTAGATACTATTGTATGCTTGACATTCTCAATACCCAAGAAAATCTTGAATAGCTCTAAAAATAGCACTAAAATGGAGCAGTTCAAGGGAGCACCAAGGTAGAGGTGAGCAGGGCAATCTCAGGCACGCATAAGTTGTAAAAGCCATGAGCTTCTTTATCTTCCACAAAGACATCTCTCTTAAATTTAAATAGCTGCTGTCATTGTCACTGACTACCTGACTATGTATTTATCTGCCCAGAAGCAGAGTGCATGGCCTTTGGCCCTGCTATTCATAGTGTTACTGTCTCTGCCTAACAATGCCCTGAACAGAGCTGGGTTTCTGTTAGTGTCTTTTGTTTGATGTGAATCGCTGAAGCTTTGATGTTGTTTCTGAGAAATATAATGATTTCAAAGAATAAGATCTTCACTCTCCCGCTCTATGTGCTCCCCACAGAGAAATCTAATCTGAGTTGGGAAAAATCTGTGACTGATTCCGTTTTAGGTAGACACAAATGACAGAGTCCAGAAGAGAAATCTATTAGTGTTGGAACTCTTAGCATCTCTTTACTGGCGGGTCAGAGAGGTAATTTGTCTTAATGATCAAAATTCTGTTTCTTTTTATACAAACATTTATAGATAGGTACTATCTATAAGAATACTTTCTCTGTGACAGCCAACACAGCAGTCAGCAAAGCCATAGTGTTTTATTTTCAGTGGGATGCTTCAAATTTTCTGCTTTAGTTGCATCCTTTTTTATAGGATATTCTAATGAAACAAGGGATTGATTATTTTATATTGAAGCTGCATTAGTAGGTTTGAAATATTCTACAGTTTCAAAAAAATGCACTTTTCTTTAGAAATTATTATTCTAATAAGCTTGTTTCTTATTTCTACTGATAAATGTTTTTCCAGTTTTGAATGAAGAGCAAATGTGATGCAGTAAAGTGTAACTAAAGCCCCTAAAATCTGAGATTCAGTGTAAATGGATTGCTATTCTGCTACTCAAGGCAAAAGCTCTACTGTTCAATAAAAATACTCTGATGTGGGATCATCACAGTAACAAAAAAAGTAAATAATAGAATTATAATGTCCTAAGTGCAATAAAATGCAATGAACAAAAAATTGAGATGCTTTTATCTTCACAGACCTTTGATCTACAGTGTGAAGGAAATGGATTTGATTACTAAGATATGAAATTGGAGGTGACTTGATTCCTACATTGAGCAGCAGATAGAGGAGAGAGCAGGGGAGCAGAGCCATGGCTGACCTTGTGCCAGGAGCAGTCATGTTTACAGATCAAGCACAAAGGTTTTGGATTTAGACACTTAGATATGGGAAAAATTGTGCTTAATCCCAGACATTTTATATATATATATATCCACCTTCAGTCTTTACAGTAGCTCATGGTCTAGCACATTTAGTACATTTTATGTATCACTGACCTTTCTTCTGGATGGGATGGGTATTCCAAGGGGCAGTCAGACAGGACTGCTAATGGAAGTTGCATAGATCTTGTTGATTTGCTAGTCACTTGTAAATCTTCTCACTAAAAGGGGCCAAACTCAGGGACAGGTAAGCCAGGTAAGCAGAGTGATGTGATCCTTGTTCCCCAATAAAGGAGACTTCATTACACTTTACTTGGGAGAACTACCACCACCTCCAAGTGAGTTGTCTTGAGCTGCCTTCAGGAAATCCAGAAAGCAGAATAGATAGAGCCAAATCTCCACAAAAGAGGTTTCAGAACTGAGGAAAATGAGAAGTCTAGAAAAGCCATAACTAAAATGTGCTGCAAAGTTTAGATATTGTTTTAAGTATGAACCACTCCTCATAGGCACTCTGGTGTAGCCCAGTTTGTTAGCTTGGACTGCAGACAGGATACAGTTTGTTCTCGTACTGTGAGAGGCACTGGGGTGGTATCAGACCACTTCTGGAAGATTGGGCTGTGAAGTTCCTTCAGTACTGCATACTTCAGATGTCCTCAGGTGCCAGGAATAGCCTGCTCTTGGGAATTACTTTGAGCAAAGACAATTTCAGGGAGCTCTGCTCATCTCACCTAGACTTTAATGGGAGTTGCAAGCATTCAGTGGTTGCTGGGATCATCTCTGCTCTGTGTGTGTATGAAATAACACAGAGCACAACATTAGGTCCTGCTCTAGCAACTGCATTGGTAGGGACTGGTGCATTCCCCAGAGAATTCCTTTTGGGGAATGTAAAAAAAGAAATACAAAAGCCTTGATTTTGTTCTCTATGGTTTAATGTTGTAATTTTGGAATGAAATATGTCAAATGTTTGTGGATTTTTTCAAACGTGGTTTTTCTAAGTACTGTGGTAGTGAGCTATGGGAGTACTGCTAATATTTTACTGATTTATATCAGCTGCCACTGCATCTCTTTATATTGCATTTGTAATGGTATAACCTGTTCTCTCCCCACATGCAGTTCCTACAATGTACTAAAATGGCAAGAATTTTAAAGAATGTTAAAAAACCCTGCCAACCCAAAATCTAGGATATGGCCAGAGTTGTAGTGTTCAGCCAGCCCTAAACAGCGGATTTACAATGCCTGAATACTCTGCTGATGGGATATGTGTATTGAAGTTTGATTAAGCTGGATATGAAAATTAAAACTTGGCTCCACACTGAAGAGAGAATCTCCTGCAGTGTGATACTATGGCATCAAGTTTTCTGTTTACCCCTAAGGCTGGTGCTGCTATGACTTCCAGGTTTGATGGTGTCTCTTTTTTAAGTTATTGAGCAGCAGGCTAATGGCTGCACAGCATGATGCAAACACAGTGGAAAGCAGGGAAATCAGATGTGAATATATTCCCCAGAGATCTCCTGCTAAGATGGAGCTAACTAACCAGAGCTTTAGTGCTCAGACGTAGTTTCCTCATGCAGAGGATAGGCTGATTATCAGCTCTTCCTGCTTTACTGTACATTTTTGGATTACAGATGCTATTAGAAATAATGAATTCTGGTACAATATGCATTCCAGTGTAATATGAGCTATTTTATTGAAAGGAACATTATTTTTAAAGAGTGTCTGTCCAAGATCAGTGTCCATCATCCCTCCCCCATATTGTCAAAAATGATCTTGGTCTTTTAAACAGTATAGGTGCATATTCTTCTTCTGTGCTTGCTTTGCCTTAATTGTTTGAAAACAGTAGCTGTAGTTTATTTCATCAGGACAAAGACTAACAGAAAGGGACAGGATCTCTTGGCAAAGCAGCAGCCTGGCTTACTGTTTACACAAGTGTCTGCTCTCTGTGTCACACAACAGGAATTGCCATTGCTGCTCGATAGTAATTTCATTATTTCCACTGTGGCAGCCTCAGATGCCACCAGGTATAGAGGGGAGAGGGCATTTTGTCCTTCTTATGGGCCTTCCTATGTCCTTATTGTATGATATTGGTTTTATATCTGGTCTATAAAATGAAAGGAACTGCCAATCCATTTTTATTTGTGTGTAGAGAAGCTACATTCAGGCACAGGTTGATAATTTTAAGGTTATCATGGGAGCTGTTATTGCTATGTATCATCACTGACCCATTCATTGCTTTGAGGTCTTAGGCAGTTTAGGGTGTGGTGGGAACAGGGAGAACTTTTTGCAGTTTCCCAAAGATGCTGAATGAGAACATCCTCCTGTTTTCTCAGATATCAGTGGCCAGTCAGTTTTTGGTGGTATAAGACAGACTGTGTGGTTTCAGTCAAATCCTGAAGCTGTTTAATCCAAAAAGGCAGAAGCATTGTTCTGGTAGGAAAAAATTCTTTGTGAAGTGGTTGTCAAGCATTGGAAAAGGCTGCCCAGCGAAGTGGTGGAATCACCATCTCTGGAAGCGTTCAAAATGTGATGCTTAGGGATATGGTTTAGTATGGATCTGGCAGTGTCAGATTAATGGTTGGATCTTAGAGGCTTTTTCCAGCCTTTATGATTCTGTAGTAATCTCTAGCCTTAATAAAGGAGTACTTGGGCATTTACACACCGTGTGCCAAGCACCCAGGCAGTCTGTGTAGAAGCACCATTAAAACTCTGAGTTAAACAGCACAGGTTAAACAACATATTGTTTGTCACTGACCCTAAGGGCTTGGCCTAAGAGTGCCCTTAGTAGTTTGGGAAGGTGCCAGAAGGAAGTGCAAAGGCTCAGGCTTGATCTTCTCTTTGGGTCACACAGATTTGGACAAGTTTGACAGTACCTACTGAGACTGTCCCTCTGGCACATCTCTGTACAGCACTCCATACTTCACCATGATGAGAATCAGTTTGTCTCAAACATAATAAAGTAAACAATTGCCCTATCAGCTTTTATAACTTGAAGAGGAATTGCGTTTACAGACATTACCACCTTCAGGGAATCTGAAGATTTCTGCATGCAGTTCTGACTTTTGGGAAAGCCAAAGTAAGATAAGAGTTCAAATAGCCTTCAAGGCTGCTCTGAAAGCTAGCTCTTTTTCCCTAGAGAGACAACAATCTTCTCTGGACTCCACAGGAGCAGTAAGTAAAAATTACCTCGTACAATGGCATGCAGATGCTATCAATCCACTCAAGCTGCAACCTGGGTAGTTCATGTTTCCTGTTCCGATCAAAAATGGCCTGAATTGAAAAGGAAACAAAACTGTCATGCTTTAATTACACTGGAGTATTTTACAGACACATCATCTAGCACTTTGCAGCTATGATCAAATTATGACACCCAGAAGACTTTGTAAGCCATAATCAATCTTTGCAGCTGTCTTTCTACTGCTTTGTCTAGCATGAAAACAAACTGTTTGTTTTCAATTCTGTTTTGAAACTTTTAGGCTGAATGTATTTGTGTTTTGTAATTCTGGGGTGTAAGATAAATACTCCTCAGTTGGAGTTGAGCTAGTAAATAACTTCCTGTAGGAATGTAGATACCTTGAGCAGAATTTTCTCTTTTGTCACATAGGGTTTTCCAGCTCAGGGAAACAGTGATGAATCTGGGCTGGCTCTCTCTCACTCACAGTTAAATTCTTTAGAATACTTTCTGTTACCCTTCTGTTGCCTCCAGGTAATGGCTGATCAACATTTCGAGTTATTTAACGTGGATAAGGCTTTCTCTTCTAATTGTTCAGTAAAAATCTTTATGAAACTTTCCTAGTTCTTGTTTGACACTTTGTACCCTCAGCCTATATTCCACTCAATTCGAATTTATCCCTTCAATCACAGTACTACATTTACATGTAAACTTATAGAAATGCATTTCAAATAACACAGATATACAGCGGCAACATAAAGTAAATCTGACAGTTTTGATTTCCATAAGTAGTTGTGATTTTTTTTAGTTCAATTCTGTGTATTAAACCCAATACCTACTGCTTAGAAAATACACTGATACAATAACCTTAGGAAACGATACAGAAAACCAGTAAAAGGGCTCAGTGCATAAGTGACTCTGTTGACTGGAGAGCTTTTAGATGTGGGTATAAATGCATATCCTTACTGGACAGAGCTTTTATTTATTCTTAGCTTTCTCTCTATGTACAAAATACAGTTATTTTTTGTTGAATGAGCTCAATGATATTTTCTTATTCTATTCAAGTAAGTAACTATTTCAGAAGTGATAAAAACTTACTGAAGGGGTGAGTTTGAGTTCAGATCTTTCTCTGTCTCCTTGTTCAAAGAACTCACTGGTTACCAGCTCAGCTGCCTAAAATAAAAATTATGATAAAGATTAGAGTTCTTGTTACATAATTTTTAGGATAATGGGGTTTTTTAGAATTTTTAGGATAATGAGGCCAGACCATGACTTCAGCCTGTGCTTAAAGAAGTGAATAACCTCACTTACAGGACTGACATCAGGCACGTGTTCATACAGTGTTTGGGACTGGGCCTACAGGGAGTATAAACAGCCATAGTCAGGCACATGGACTTATCCCTTTTTGATGGAGAACTGACTGGGGAATCACATTGCAATGCCAAGGTAGCACTCAATGCTGTTATAAGCCACTTACTCAAGAACTGAGACCAAAACAGAAAATGATAGCTTTTTGTTGGCATCCACTATTATGTTTATATAAACGTTTTATAAAACATGCAAGAGTTCTCTGTTATGATAACAACTTTGCTTATTCAAGAAACTTAATTAACCAATACCCTCTGTTGTTTAATCTAACGTGAATTCATAAAGGGTTTTTTCCCCCACTAGGCTTTACTTGTTTCCTGGTGACTGTCATCACTATAGGATCTGGATATCTAAGTATGAACTCAGATTGTGATGATCATCTTGATTTAAAATCAAGAAGTGGTTGGAACTTAGAATGCATCTTTCTGACTTTTGTGAATGAAGATGTTCTATTTACTGCAGAGGTTTGTGCTTCTTAGAAGTAGACAAGACTTAAAAATAAATAGAGTTATGGAAACCAGAGGAATTTTAGGAAGCCAAACAGTAAGCAGTTCTGATATAATACTGTACTCTTGCCATGTGTACTCTTACATGTGTTGAATGTAAGCACATGCAACATTTTGAGATGCAAAAAAAACTGGAAGCATATCTACTGAAGAGGTATTCACATCCTAAAGCTCCTGTCATGCCAGAGTATTGATTTTAAGCTAGGAATTATTTCATAATGCCAAAGCATGAGAGAGTAAACTAAGCAGAGAACCTGTACTTCATAAAATCTCAAACTTCTTGCTCTAGCAACTGTATGGTAAGTAATGTTCACAAATGCTAAGCTTGTTGTAGTTGAAATAAGAAGTACCAAAATAATTTGGAAGTAGGTGAAGCGATGTTATAAAATACTCTTAAATCTTAAGCCAGGCTATCACAGTTTGGAACTTTTTAATGTATATAATACAGTGCATTAATAAAATTCTGGTTCAATATTTCAAATAGAGGAATAATTTAACAACTTATCAACAATTAAACGTTTGCTAAGTGAATTGCATAAAAATAATCAAGACGCAGTATAATCCCTGTCTCTCAGTGCTATTCTGATCCTGTTCTCCTCATGTCCCTTTCTTTCTTCTTTTATCTGTTTCAATCTTCCTGAATTTTTCTGTCTAACATGTGGCCTTTATTCCCTTTTTTTCAAATATGTTTGGTTTTTTTTCTTGTGGCACAGTTGAGGTTCAACTATTTCCTGTTTTCCCTCTGTGGACTTATTAACACTTCTGCTCAACCAGGTAATGCTTCAAGAAATCCCAGACTGGATTTTTCAGTATAAAGTAAACCTGTATAACTAAGCTGCAGGGGACTTTTCACCTCTTGACCTCAAAAGTGATAAGCCCAAAAATGTCCAGTTTGCCAGACTCCAACACTAATTCAGCAGATTCCCTACTAGGGAAGCAGACCCTACCTGCCACTTGGCTGTCAATGAAAATGCAGAAGCTAACTGGGTTAAGGAGGAAAAATGAGGAGGGATTGCACACACTGCAGCCGTGGCCAGGTGGCATTGAAGAATCTTGTTACTCAATTTCCCACTGCAGGATAGAAGCAGCTTTCCTGATTTCCATGCGAGGTGGTCATATTCTGGCCAAGTAGAGCAACAGCCTTAGAAAAACTTTTGTCACAGTCTGCTGATAAAGCAAAAAAGACTCACCTGGCAAAACTGAAAGCTGAGGTGAAGCCCTCCCCCATAAATGTTTTTTTTTTTTATTCAGTTGATGTACATGTAACTTCTGTAGATCCCTTTCAGCTTCTGTTACTTTCTTGTCCAAGGAATCTGGCTGCTCCTGCATCACTAGTTATCTGGCCTAGCTTTCTCTTTTTCACTCCATCTTAATAACTATTACTTGCTGTTACACCAAACTTCCTCCAGGTGTGTACCCAAACCCAGCTGCACTGGTATATTTTCAATTTCCTTCTTGATGCTGTCAATTCCTCCAAAACCTGACGCAGTCTGTCTTCTACTGGCTTGTTCTGGGCCTCAGTGAAGGACAGAGAATGATTAGCATGGATACTGGAAATATTAAGGATGGTTTCTGGGTAGAGAAGGATGTCTAGAAGAGGGAAAATCATGGGGCAAAGGAAAAGAGTTTTGGGTTGCTTTCTCATATTGTACCTGTTTGCCAATTCTGAATCCATTTTCTATGTATATTTCTAATGAAATATTCCAGATCAGTAGTTCTACTCAGCAGCAGAACCATGAATTTTTATTTGTTGGTTTTAAAGCACAGGATGTTAAAGAAAGCCCTATATTATACTTGGAGTTTTGCAACATCCTTAAGAAAACATTTCTTTTATCATATATACTGAAGATTTTATGCTAATGAAAATTTTCAGATAATCTGTTGGTATTTTTGATTTAGGGAAGACTGCCCCTGCCAAGGAAAACTATGAGATGAAACAAATAAATGCAGCTATATGTGGCTAAATGCCTTTTTTGTTTAATCCATCCATTTTTTTATATAGATTAAAAATGTTAGTAAGAGAAGAGGTTGTAAAGCCAGATGTACACATCAGCATGTATACAGGGAAAGATTACGCAATAAACCATTTTTTGCAGAAACCCCCTGCTATTTTTTTATAGCATTAATACAGCTGTAAATTGATTCCAGTTTTGGTCCCCTGTAAGCCAGGGCCCTGGGAATATTGTCCTACCAGTCCCGCCTCCTCCCAGCCCTGCTATTAATCATGACTTGCCTGTCTTGAAATCTCCCACGGTTTGGTCACAGCTCCAAGGTCACAGGCTGTCATTAGCATTGATCTGAAAAACAGAAATGAACAATACAAGCTGAATCAACCTTTGTTGAATTTCTAAACAACTCTGCTCTGGATGCATAAATAAATAATACGTATATAAAATGTCAGCCCTGGCACCTTCTTTTCCTCTAGAAAAGAATGACATGTTTGAAATCTTAGCCATCAGCATGGTTTTTACATTACAATCGTGCCTCAGAAACCTAGTGTGTTGCAGGTCATAAGATGATGAATTTTGGTATTGTGCATTGCACACTAGAAAAGAAATGATATTACAAGGGAGTAACTGCTAATTTTGCAATACTTCTAACACTACTTACATTAATATCTATAATATATTAGGAAGCATGTGCTTCACATGATATAAGTAAGGGTATTATTACATAATAACACCTGCAACTGGACTAATTTATATGCCTATTTGTAAGTGACTGCTGTAGCAAGAGAGCCTATAATCACAGGAGGCATCCCAGACACTGTTTAAGCAGTTTCTGCTGCTCATCTACAATAAAAATTGAAGATTTACTATGAGCTATATGGTTCCACTGTAGTTTAATACCTAGCTACAACCATGTTTTATATGCATTAGGAGAAAGAAACCATTCAGCTGTAGAAAGCGTTTATGTACAGTACATGATGCAGATAAAAGTCTAAGAAAGTTTAAATGAAGAACAAGGGCACTGAAAATGAAGCATCAAATATATTGCCTGAATCTAAAATTAGGAATGGGTGAAATGGTATGGAAAATAGAAAATGGCCAATATTTTGTCAAAAGACCAAAAGATAACAGAATTTTAATGAAATTTCAGATAAAATGAGACATAATCAGGCCTGCATATGCAAATACACACATCTTATTGTCTGCAAAGTGTAATCTACTCAAACCACCCACAATGCCCGAGGTTTTCAATAGGATGCTTGTTCAGGGCATTCTTGAGGGCTGGAAGAGTACTCTGTATATGAAAATTCCCAGGTACAGACTGGAAGAGCAGAGGAGTGCATGGCCATCGAAAAAAGACAAATGAGAGGAAGAAGGATCAGGGAAACAGACAGGAAAGATCTTTTTGTAGAGAGGCAGAATATTGATACTTTCTGGAAAAAGAGCAGAAGGGCTGAACAGGAATTGGTGGGGCTGGGAGAAAAGAAAGAAAACAGGACTGAGTGTGTAGGAGAAACAGAAATGGAGAAGGTGAAGTCATGTTGATTAATACCATATATTTCATATCACGGATTGTATTTTTAAAACAAGATACTTTCTCTTGTTATTCTAAGCCTTCAGTCCACAATACAGGAAACTCCTTTAACAAATATGGCTACACTTTGAAATAACCAGAAAGCAAGAAAAAACAGTGCTTACCGAAATACTTCTCGGTGTTTTTTTATATTCCAGTCATAACCACCTTTACTGACAAGTTCAAAAAACTCAGTCCTTCTCCTGCAAAAAACCCCAGATTGTCAGAGAAGGAAACAAGACACTTGCAGGGCAGCTCTGCAGCAGAAACACAGTTCTGTGCATGATACGGAATCACTGCACCTCATGTATTATTGTTAAAGCCATTACACTGACAGTCCATTTAAGCGAAACATACTAATTTCCGAACATGTTCTATAAATGTCTGTTATCAGTGTCAGAGTTGCCTAGTAAAAGCAATATTGGATTTATGGTCTCCACAGATAAGGAAATGAATGGCTCTGAAATGTTCAGTCTTCCATGGAAGCATGAAATGTTCACCTACAGCAGCGGACAGACAGACAATAGAAACACCCCAGAAATACACACATGCTTCTGGTTTTTTGTCCTTGCAAAATGGTTTTTACTTTTATATTCTGAAGGGTTTTTCAGAGCCATGCAATTCCTGTTATTTCCAGCACAGGAAAGAACACACTTCTGTAAGCACACAGAAAGAAAGAGAGACACACAGGAGCTGCTGCTGTCTTGAGTGCAGAGTTCTTATAGACTGGAAATGAGGTCTGCCTGCTTGGTTCCATGGTTTGTCTTTTCATGCCTTCTTCATGTCCTCAAACAGGGACAAAATGTGAGATGGAGAGAACATGTTAATGATTGATTGTTGCCTTTAAGAATCAAAATTCTGACTCCATAATCTGTAATCTTTTCTGGCACTAGTTCCATGCTTTTACTTGTTGTATTATCTACAAGTATATTGTTATCTAGAATTATAAACTAAAATCTATTTCCCATCTGATCTTTCAGTGAAAATCACCTTTTTGTTTGTTTTTATAAAAGTAATGCCTTGAGAAGGTCTGGAAAGTAAAGCCTTGCTCTGCTTGGAGTTTTGTCACTGTTTTGCTACCTGGAGCTGGTGGTCATTAGGTTGAGTAATTTTAAGAATACTGATATGAGAATTCTCCTCTCTACAAAAATATTGAAGATGTAGCAAACTGAAAAAATGAATCAGGTACCTATATGGAAACACCTGTTCCCATAGGGTGGCTTTAAGAAATGTAAAGCACCAATGTTTCTCGAGAGTGATTTTCAGACACTTTTGGAAATAAACTAGCTACCACCTCATTAATGAATCGTAGTAACACAAGAGGAAAAAATAGCTTATCTTCAGACTTTTGAGTAAAGAGGCCTCATTTGCCAAAAGTCTTCTGATTCATGCAGTACAGAAAAATCAATTATTTAAGTAAGAAAAAATAATCTTGAAATTCAGTTATATCCCTTTTGGACATTATTTCTCTGTATTAAAACTAGAAAAACAACTTGACCACATAGTTTTTCAGCTTAAGGCAGGCAGGGAAGAGAGCTCCATCACATCTGGGTCTGGGTCTATCCCAAGGCAGTGCCGTGGGCCCTCTCTGGCTCCTCCAGGGTCTCTAGGATCTCAGCCGGGGGAGAACATGGAGCTGTGCCAGGGCAGCTGTCCTCTCAGTCCCTGTCACTCATCTCCTCCTTGAGAGCACAAAACATTTCTGCAGCATTTATTTGTGATGAGACAAGAGGACCTGTGGTCCTTGTATCTCACAAAATGGAAGGAACCTTCAAGGTCATTAAGTCCAACCATCAACCCAGTACCACCATAATCCCCCCTAAACTAGATTCCCCCTAAGTACCATATCAAGACAACTCTTTAATACTTCCAGAGGTGGTGACCCCACCATCTCCCTGGACAATTTATTCTAATGTCTAACCAACGCTAAACTTCTCCTGGTACAACTCTAATCCTTTCACTTGAGACGTGGCAGAAAGACAGAGGATAGGATGCTAATGGACACCAAACAAAAATTCCTAAGGATGACTTATTGTCAAGACTGGGAAGGCAGTGCACTGAAACTTCACATCTGCTAGCACTTCTGCCACAGTCAGCCACAGGCTAATGCCAGATGCCAGGAGTGCAGTGTGATGGTGACACCACGACTCCTCTGACTACATGCATCCTCCCACACATCCTCACTGGGATGAGCTTGGTAATAATTAACAATATTTGAAATACAGGACCAATTTGAAATCTACTTTGAGATTTGTTTTGCAAACAAGGAAAAGGAAGAAAACTGGATGAGAGAGATCCCAGTATACTTCTCCCCAGTTAAGCTTTTTAAGACCTATTCTCATCATGTGATGTGAATTGGCATAATTTGTCTTCAAAGCAGCAAAGTGTCTGCTTTGTTACCTCTGAAACTGGGTCTGTAACTAAATACAATATTTCTTAGCATACATGTTTAGAAATGCTGAAATGCTGGAAAAGAATTCTCAAATGTCATTGATTTTCTATAGGCCTGAAGAAATGATCATAGAAGGGATAGAAAAATTATGGACTGAGCTGTAACTGGTTCCTGGGATTGCTTTGAAGTATAAACCTAAGATTTCACTTGCTTTTGGTTGATTCAGACATGTTACATGTTAAAGCAAAACTTACTTGGACACTTGAGGTATTTCTATTAGTCTAAAAGATACTAAGTATTAGACTAAACCTCTTGAACCATAGCTAAACACTAATTCCCCATATTATATATCCTTATTGGTATTTAATAGGTCCTTAGAGCAAGTTCTCTGAATTTTCATTCATCAAATACCAGAAATGCCAATACTTACTCAAAATACAGAGTGAGGTCTGTTGCCAATATCGATTGCTTTAGAAGCTGCATAAGGTCACTGTAGTCCTTAGAGGACAAGTTAGCAAAGATGTTGTGACCCTATAATGAAAGAGATAAAAGAGGTAAAGGGCTAACAATCAATATAGGTTTTTAAAAGGTTTTCTAACTTGTTAGTCTACTGTTTGCCTGTAACACAAGCCTTTTCTGATTCATGGCAAAACTATGACAAAGTAATAATGTTAATACTGCTGAGATTACATTGAGGCAGAAGAGTTGACAATTGTTATCAAGCACCCGGTATGTTTTTCTAAACTCTGCTGAAATTATAGCCTGTCGAGTAAAGATTTACTCTCTGCTCTGACCCTGCACAGACTCAGTTTATGGGGAAAAACTATGGATACATCTCAATCTCTCATCTTATTAAATGTTTTGGGGAGCTGTGTACTGGAGCTTTTGAGTAGTGATCCTAATAGATTTATTTGTGCTGCTGCTTGCATGCACACAAACTGCTGTTAGAGCAGTCAAGGACACTAAATCAGTTTTTCATTCAAAGCAGCCCATTTGCTCACTCTGCCCGTTACTGTCTTGTCCTACAGTGTAAAGTGCCATTGCCTATGCAGGCTAGAGAACCACAACTTTATATGCAGTTTAAACACCCTTCGTGGGCCCAACTGGCTGCTTTTTAATGGATTGTGGATTAAGAATTTGAAAGATGCTCTATGGCCAAAATTAAAGGAAATTAATTATTTGATATTGCTATTTGAGACAGGGAAGGTTATTTTGTAACTGAATTTATGAAAACAAGAGAGATAGAGGTCCTTTAATTCCTCTGTGAAATTCTCAAGAAAATCAGATGAAAGAAACAAAATTAATGAAAAACTCTAAATGTAAGCTTAAGAAATTATATTTGTGACAATAGTCACATATATTAACAAACATAAATGCATTACAGTTTTTTTTTCCCTAGTCGCCTACATAAATATTGAAGTGCTTTCTAAACAGTCTTTTTTGGTGATATTTAGTCCTGTAGTGCCCACATTCAGTATGCACTGCCATCTACTGCTTAGGAAGATTAAAATACCCTTAAAAGCAAGATTTTCCAATAACAGGGTTACTAAAGTCATGTCGGTATGAGGACATATATGAGATAAGGTCTGGGGAGGTGCAGTTCCATGACAAGTCTCCCTGGCAGTGTACACAGAGGCAAAGCCATCGCCCTGTTCCCATTTGACTGTGATCATGAGACATTCCAGATCTCTTCAGATATTACTGCAGATCAGGCTATGGTCTCCAGTTGTGCTGCATGAACAGCAGTTTGGGTTTTATATTTACTAAATGCATTTTAGTAATGTAAATTAAGAAAATGCATCCATTGTTGTGAAAAGACTCCATGTCCATCCTTCCACTTTTCTCAGTTATTAAATACAAGGTGTAGTATATGCTGTACAGTGTTACATGCAAGCTATTCTGGGTAAGAGCTATATCTTCACAGGTATCTGCAAAGCAATTAATGTACTTTGGACAGCATGATATTACTGATTTTAATTTTAAAAAATAGTGTATTCAATAATGAAAAAATCATAAAAATACTGATTACAGAAAGGCTGCCAAAGAAATTGAACTGGTACAGTAAAGGATGGCTCTGATACTCTGAATATGACATCTGTGGGGAAAGGTAAGCACCTGTTTCAGCTACCTATAAACCACTGAGCAGGATATATGTAAGAAAAGTGAGAAAAGCTGACAATATGATTAGGATGTATTCTCCTTGCTCCTTGCTGATAGAGACAGATATAATCTCTGGCCTCTATGATCAGCATTTGTAGTTGTTTAATTTTGTGCTAGTTGTGACCTTTGTGGTAACCAATAAATAATTCCTCAAGGAGAGGGCATTAAAAAAGTACTGTACATGGTATTTCCTTTCTCCAGCTGAAACTGCCCAACAGCTTACAGTGAGATTAATAGTAATGCTTTTGTACCTCACTTTGGAGAATCATGACAGCGTGATTGAAATGGTGGTGCTCCAAAGTAGCAGAGGTGCCATAGAGCTGAGCTAAGGCTGATCCACTCCTGAAACAGAACATGGGAAGTCAACAAATCCTGCTCATCTGCTCATTAAGCAGCTTTCAGAGACAATTTAGTGACAAAAGCATGTAACCACGCTCTACCTCCACTTCAGCAACCTCACTTAAGACTACTAATGAGGTCAAAATACTAATTTAAATCCAGATACAAAGCATTTATGTTCCAGTCTTTGCTAAATATTGCCAGCTGACTGAAGATTTTTCTGGAACTACAAGAAATTTTGTAATGCACTTTTCAAAGTGCCTCAGCAACAGCACAGACTGCACACAGTAACGTGCAGTAAAGACACACAGTAATGTCCTTGAGCTGGGATCAGCTGTTCCCTTGCTACCTTTCATTTTTAATTCTTAATAGACATAAACATGAGGGCTTACAATGGGCAACTACAAACTGTTAAAATAAAACCCAAAAAAATCCAGCTGCAAATAATAAGGTAAACAAAATGCCACAAGTGAGAGGAGTGAATATAAAAGTAAAGCTTAGCATTATCTCTAGAATGTATTTTCTCATCACATTTATTGTCTCAACCAAAATCAGATTCAAAATACACAGAGCAGGTAGGTTTTCTATGTTTAAAGGACAAAAATATATGGAATAATATTATTAAATTGCAAATCGCTGGGTAATGCAGAGAATGGGATTGGATTGTCAGAATGGTCACTGTTTACGAAGTACCAAAGTAGTTCAGGCAAAGTACTTCACTTCTGGGACCCAACCTAAAGTGAGAAGATGGGTTTTCTTTCCAAAGAAATGAGAATAAGGATTATGCTAGAGACAGAAGGAGTCTCCTAGGAGCATATACCATAAAACTGCACCATACTGATACTTAATTATCAAAAGAAGCTATATGAGAGAAAAGGATGTCCAGGAAATATCATCCCTAGAGAATGTGATGTTGACATATATAACAGAGCCATTTGAGACAACTGTGATATTGCCTCCATCATATACCTCTTGAACTTTCATCATACAGAACAGCAGTATTGGGCACTGAAGATAAAATAGGAAAATGTGATGCTTAAATTTATGTCAGGTTAGAGGAATAAATCATAGTTAGCATTATGAAAACTACAGCTTCTGTTTTCAGGGATGTTTTATACATGTGTGGTAATGTTTGTCTTTCATTAAATGTCTTCAGCAGTTTCTTTATGGAGTCATAAAATGGTAGCCTCCTCTCTGTACTCTGCTGTCAACCAACAAGTATGAGTGATAGCAGTCTAAGGCTGAACCCTGTACCTTTAACTCAGCCACCCCTCTGCTCTAAAGATACTCTTGTGTAATGGTACAGCAGAGAAGTGGTTAACTTAATCAGAGCCTAAAATGGCCAGGATGTAAATCTTAGGTCTCCTTTTTGTAAATTAGGAACATAACATCAATCAGTTGAGCTCTTCAAGACTCAGCTGCAAAAAGGCACCTAGCAGTGCTTGGTAACCTTTGCACCACGAGCTCTGTCTTTTGAGCACTGCAATTGATTTTCTCTGCTATGGTGATTGAAGATCCAGACAGTGTCATTGTTTCATTGAGATTGTATGGCAACACCAATACCTCAGGAAATGGCAGCTTAGTGAACATCAGAAACATCAGTTTGAGTGATGGTCACTGAGGCAACTTGCCCCCAGAAATGCAGCAGCCTGTGCATACACACATTGCAGCAGAGTACTTCTGCAAAAGGTAGGACAAAATAGGCTAGTACAGCATCACTCTGCTTTCAAATATCTCTGGAGAACCATTTGACCACTCCCCCATCACACTGGAGGATTAGCAGTAAGGCAGAACAGAAAAAGCTACAAATGCACACTAGAATCTGCATGCCTTGGGGCCTCATATGCTGACTATAGAGGAACTGGGGACTGAAGAAAACCAAATGGGATTTGAAGGAATCTCTGTGTCTGGCAGCTTTATTTCACAGCTTGGCCAGGATGTTTCTGTTGTCCTTCCTATTCTCAGAGAATGCAGAATTCGGAATGAATTTTACCTTAGTCTGAGGAGTTCCCTTCCCTACACAGTAAGAAGAACCACCCTTAAACCTTCTACAAATCTACTTCTACTTCACTGTGCCTAGGGGCAGCAGCATGGTTTCTGTGAAAGCATTATTTCAGTTTCGCTTATTTTCTTTTCTTCTCAATAGCAGAACAAGGTTTTGCTTAATGTCATGCAGCCCAGTCAGCAAGTACAACCAGACAGACAATTTAGGTGCTTCCTGGGTTGAAAACCAGAATCAATAATAGCTGAGCCTGAAAAGAACATCAAGTTTTGGCACCACATTTCAATATGTGGTGTCAGTTCAACAGCCAGTTACAAAGGACAAGCCAGCAATTACTTAAAGGAACAGAGAATGATAAAGATGGATAGTCCCTCACTGCACACAGGAATAAGAGTACTTGGCCTTGGCCTAGAAGGCTTGAAATTAATGCTTCATTCTTTATCCCGGTCACCTTTTGCTCTCCCATGGAAGAAAACCAAATTAAAATAGTAAGAATTAGAAAGCTTACTTGGCTTGGAAGGCATTGTTGGTTCCCCTGTGGTCAAGGTCGTGACATAAGCATCCCACAATCAAAGCTAAAATTTCAATTTCACTTAGAATCTCCTGAAATCCTGCGGTCTGAGAGCAGAAAAAAAAATAGCAGCTGTAACTATGAGTAGCAAAAGGAATAAGTAATGTTAGTTCATCCAGCAACAGTCAACTTTGTTTTGATACCATGAATGTTTCAGTAAGGAGAAGATAAATGCTTTATTGTCATATTCTATTCCCTTCTGTATGTCAGATGGTTAGCAGAATAGATAATGTCCTTGGAGTGATCTGTTATTATCTCTTCGATGCATTTCCAGCATGCCATTTCTCTGCTACCCAGGAGGTACTAAAGGCAAAAAGAGCTGAAAACAAATACCAGTAACTGAAAACTGAGACAGGAACTGGCTTTTTCTATCAGAGAAATAAAAACCCAAATCTAAATTGATAGAAAATTGAAAATATTATTTAGAGAAGTACTTAGAAAGATTTCTTCAATCCTGAGATTACCATTTTAGTCAATCCCTACTGTCAGAGATAGCTGACATGTTAAATTGGAAGACCTTTAAAAGAACCCATATAAAATATACTCTGTGGAACTGTGATGAACTATTAGGAGATTTAAAAAAAATCTGGCACAGTGAAATGAAGTGGCATGATTTAAAGCAGAATTGTCTCAAATGGCATATTTCTGCTGCAGATACCCACTTGAATTTGGGAGAGGCATTTGTACACAAAAGCAATGAAATTCCCTGCAAGCAGCTCAGACATGACTGCATGAATGGGGGAGTTAATCCTAGAAGCACTTTTTTACCACTATGCTTCTCCTCTTGGATACTTGTCATAGCTGTCTTCCTGCCTGAATGGGCTCATGTCAGAGAAAAAACGCTATTTTGTTTTTTCAAAATTGCTGCTATTGCTAACCTCAAGCATCCTGAACATATCCTGACTGGAGGAGGTGCTAGAGCCTCTGTAGGACACCCTCTTGTCAGTGCTGTGCCTCTTACCCATGGCAGAAACAACCTGGTTCTTCAGAAGCAGAAGGGCATAATGCCTGCATAATGACTGGATGAGCTGGAAAATCCTAACACTTGTCTTTTCACAGTGTCAGTCTCCAGTGACACTCCTCAATTAACTGCATGATCTAGTTAGCATGAAAGGAAATTATATACAAGAAATACAAAATACATTTGTATTGGAGGACCAGGCCAAGGCTGAACACTAACACCACGTAAGAATTCCCAAATTTCATTGATTTTCAAAGGGGTATTATTCCTCTCACTGGCAAGAAAAGGATTTAAGTGATACAGTGGGACTTGTTGCCCTTCCTTGGTAGGAACTTACACTCAGAAAGAAACACCAGTCAGTTGCTGCAATACTCTCTGAAAGCTCTGCTATTCACCCTGAAGACCATAAATTCTACTTAAGAGAAATGCACATTCAAATAAATCTAAGTGTTCTCTGTTTAGACAGTCTGAAATGGGACCACAGTTAATACTTAGGCAGTACAGGGATCCAAGCTCCCCCAGGTGCTCAGGAATGCACTTCAGTGGGAATTGAGGAATATTAGGAAAGAGGTTCACCTGATTTCTAGTGGCATTGCTTTTGTTTTTGTTTCAGTAATATCTGCCCAAGTAGAAAAAAATCCTCTAAAAATAGCATTTTCTCTTTATTTTTTTTTAAACATAGCACTTGTATAACAAATAATAATAAAGGTCTGTTTATAAAAAGGGATTAAAAATAGTTTGTAACTGACAACACACCATGTGGCAAGTTTCAGTCTAGAGAAAATATTAATGGCTAAGTTAAAATAACTTGAAAGAGAAGTTTTATAATATGAAATTGATGTTGTAATAAATGTTCTTTAGTGTAATCCAAGCTCTGATTAAATTCAAGGATTCAACCTGAATTGCAAATGCAGGGAAACCAATTAAGGAATTTATTAACAGTAGCAATATCTCAAAAATAAATGCCACATTTTATTTAATGAAAAGTCTTGTTACTGAATATATAAAAGAAATATAGCATATGTCACATAGTAAAAAACATTTCATTTTAAAAAATACTACAGTAACATAATGCAAGTAAACAGAGGATTACATTTCCACATTTCTGAATTTACAAGAGAAAAAAAAAAAACATGGCTATAGACGATGGTGCAGTAAAATTTATTTTCACCAGAAAAGGAATGACCCATAACTCATGAGTGGCAGAGTCTCCAGTGAGTTATGGAGGTCATTCTTTCATGTGAGGAAATGAATTGCATTCATTATACCTTGCCCCACATCTATATGTTTTGTTATTAGCACACCAGATGGGATTTTAATTTGGTATTGCTTACTTGTTCATTTTTGTCCTTTGAAATAAGTATCAATGTGAACTGTGTTGGCAAAGGCACTGATAAAATAGCCTGGGCTTGATCCTGCACTTTACTCTCATGTACTTCCTTGACTTGCAGGAGCAGCCTGGCTGCAATGCTTGTCTTCAGAATTCTTGGGCATCTGAAATACAGAACTATGGCTTGCAGAACTGGGCTTACAGTTATTCAGGAGAGAGAAAATACATACTTAGGTATACAGGAATGTGCTTTAGATATTCAAAAGGCTGAGTTTACCAGGAGTGAAACAACTTTGGTTTACTCTTTGTTAAATTTTTGTTGTTTGGCTTGTTCAATACGGCTGATTTTTCCTTGTGCATTCAGTGGGAGTATGGTGGGGCTCTAAGGGGCTACTGCATTGCAGGTCAGACATCACTATGCTATGGTAAATCCTACCTGAAAATGCCCTAAAATAGAATTACTGGTTTCTGTTTGTGGGGCAGTCTATATTGCTGACTATCATGGAGAAATCAGAAATAAGGTGCAATAACTGCAAAAAGTAGTGCCTGCTTGACTGGCAGAGAAGGGCTCTGATAAGTCCTTTAAAGGGTTTGTCAAAGAATTTTCCCCTTTTTACCAGTGAAAAAAAGAGACACACGCTAACTTGGATGGTATCCTCAAGCAAACGCAGTAGGAGCAAGCCTTGAAGTATTACTAATCTCAAGTCTCTCTTTTGTGTCTTTTTTTGTACAAAATGAATTTTCCTGTATCTGGAAGGGAGAGCAGACCAAACAGATCATGCACCTGAACTTACTCTGTTCTCAGCCAGAGCCAGAGCAAAGCTGGGTGGGATATGTGGAGACTCCAGTGCTGTGGCCACTCACATCCAGCCCTGCACGTGGAATTGCCCATTCTGTTTATTACCAGGTGCGTGGGCAAGGAAACGAACTTGGCTTAAAAATGCCGGATCACATCTCACAGACAGTTGCATCCCTGTGCTGCCTGCTGAAAGGATTCTGAAATTACGCGGTGAGAGCATCTGTCGGTGGAACCGGGCAGGCGGCTGGTGGCTGCTGGAGCAGCAGTGCCCTGCCTCCTCTCTGCTAGCCCGGATGGCCGTGCCTGGTGCCCCCGGCAGAGCAGCGTGCCGCAAACCTGGCCTCGGAGCTCCACCTAGGGGTGTCACCGCTGGGCTGGGGGCTCCCCGCCCCGGCAGCCTCGGCAGACATTACTGTGATTCACACCCAGCCCGCACTTGCCCATACTCATCAGATAAAATGCTTTTTCTTTTTCTAAAACTGGGGGGA
>VXBI01000139.1:2235950-2293102 GCA_013397375.1 Toxostoma redivivum | reverse complement strand
AAAAAAAAAAAGGCATGTCAGGTTTATAAAACCATAAAAGCTACCAACACCCAGGCATTACCACCAAATTTCCTTAGAGAGCATCAGCAAGTGCCTGCTGAAACAATGTTAATTCTGCACAGCTGAGCAGCCTCATGCCCAGAGGAAGAGGTGACCGTTCTCTCGTCGAACGTCTTCCTGTCCTTTGTCTCATGGTGCATGGTACAGCTTCACTATGCCTCCATCAATACTCACAGAAACACACCCACCCTGCTGGGATGGACCAAGCACTAGAACAACACCTTCACCTGCTAGGGGAAGTCAGAGTCTTTTTTTCTTGCTCAACACACAAAGTTCTGGAGTCCAGAACCCCTGAGTTTTTTATTGGTACATTTACAAGAATGAACTAGCCAGGCATGGGTTATTTCACGCAGTGAGGTTGCTGTGTGGTAGGGAAAGAGAGCAGTATACTTGTATGTATATTAGCAGTGATACTTTCAACAGAACTTACTTGAAATTTCAGCAGAATTTACTTGTGTGCTGAAAGGAGCTACAGGTATTGCTGGAGATGCATGCTAATAAAACCCCTAAGTGTTAACAGTGTCCAGTGGAGACTCAAGAGTCCTTAGATCACTATGCTGGAAGATAATTTTCAAATGTTTTGAGGCAGTACCTTCTAAAACTATTTAGATGAAGCTGGATAAGGAGATAATAAATATCAACATAATAAATACTTTGGGATTCTAATCCTTGGGTTTGTACTTCCCAATTATGAGTTTGAAATAAATGTCAAATCAAAGAGTTCCAAAAGAAAAACATTTTATAAGATCAAGATCTGTAATAATAAGAGCACTCCAAGACTGCCATCTGTTTTCAGTCACTTTAATGTGCCTATGATATCACTGTCACTAAAACACTATGAGGTTTTGCCAAATATGTGCTGCCTTAAGTTGGATAAGTTCTGTCTGCTTTGGTATTGGAAATGAGTAGCATAATAACTAGAAAAGAAATTGAATGCTGGAAAATGTTTAGACAGGTTAGGCAATGTGGCAGTAAAAGCTCTTACAGGGCTATGTAGCTGGATACTCACAGTTAACATGGCAAACATCAGCTGGCAGACGTTGAAAGCATGCCTCCAGTTGTGATACAAAACCATTCGATAGTTCTTCCGCACTGTCAAAAGCCACCTACACAGCGTCTGAAATTAAAAGTACAATTTGTAGCAGGGCTACTAAATGTGTACAAATGGACAGAGCAGTGCCAACACAAAAGCAGCAGATATTTGCAGTGCAGATGGTTACCTCGTAGTCAATTTTAAATTTCTGAACCATTCCAAGTTCCATGAACATCCGCAGGGCTGCAGTAATCATGGCATCCACATCGAGTGAGAAGTCATCAAAATGGATATCGTCAATGCCAAGCTCTGACACCAGAGGGATGTTTGCTGCCTGAAAATGCCAAAGGGAAATTTCTGATTCAAAACTTCAGTCTTTTTTCCTCTTTTTCACTCTTACAAAAAACAAACTGTACATCAGTTCTGACCTGCCAATACATCCCCTGCTTGATTCAAATGCTGAGCAGTAAAAGTCTTCATCTGAGAAACACAAACATGTCAAACTAACAGAGTGTGGAAACAATGGGAAGGAGAAGAACCTGGTATGAGCAGGAAATGTGTTCATCATCCCAACTGGAGCCCAGATACAGCATTTAGACTGAAAGCTGACCACTTTACTGCCACTGCAGTAACACAATATATTCCAATGCAAATTACAGTGCTGTAATGCAAGAAACATCTGGATAGCCAGAAGCTGGGAGTTATAATTGCTACCATTTAGAAATGCAAAATAAATATACTGCTCTGCAGAATTTCTTCATCCAAATCCTTCACAATCATAAGCATACAAGTGCCCTTTGCTTTACACTGTTCACTACACACACATAGAACCAGAAGAAGAGGAATACAAGAAATGTTTAGCAGAAGTACTCTCCAAAGTAAAATAAAAAAAATTTCAACATGCTGACTATATAGTAAGTCAACAGAACAGCAGCAAAAGCCTTACATTTTGCCCTGTCTGTGTAACAGGAACTTCGGTTTCTAAGAGAGGAATGAGCTGCTCTTGCATACACAAACATAGGAATGTGTGCTGGACTGGCTGATGATTTAGTTGAGCACACAGATGTGCTGTGGCTTGCTCAGTTGCAGCACCTGCATGAGCCAGGCAGAGGTGCTGACAAACCTCCCAGGCTTATTTCACCTTCCTTATGCTCCTTCAGACTTGCTGCTCACCTCTCTAGAGAGGACAGGTGCAGGGAGTGCATTCACTGAAGGAACATCTGACCCCAGCTCCTGCAGTGAGAAGGTGATGGGTCAGGTAGAAGCCTCTCAAAGGGGCTGGATCCAGCCCACAGGCTATGAGCTGGACAGTGCTGAATTAGTTACAACCACATGGACACAGCTGGTATGGAACATCCAGCTACATACTTGCATAAAATATCAATTAGTTCATGCAACTGTAATGTAACCTTGACTGTTACAGGTTCTACTTGTGTTTTGAAATACTGCACTCTAACTACAAATTACTGACATGTAGAAATCTTCCTTCAGCTGAAGACAAAGTGCCACCTCAGTAATTACTTTATGCGGAGATGAAGGTCTGTAACTATACCACATGAGAGAAGATGGTGTAAACCTGTCATAAAATAGTATTAACGTTGTGATTTTAACTTACTGGCTAGGTAGAAGAAAAGTCTTTTTGGTTCAGTACCCAGTAAAGTGCACCAGTACCTCAGAAAATCATGGCACTGTGCCAGGGAGTTAAACTGATACAGGAAATACAGCAAACCCATCAAGTGTCATCCCAGGACACAGCTTAAGAACCTCTGGAGCATGCAGGCAGAGATGCAAGTTCTGTTAACTGCACGCTCAAGTTGTCTGCTAACATACTTACCCAGGCTGAATCAATTCAGCATCTTTTTTTGAGTAATCAATGAAATATTTGGAATACTTCTAGATGATCCCAACAGGAGTTACACCTTAACACCCTTTAAGATCTGAAAAACTATGTCTACACTTCAAAGACAAAGAAAGAAAGAAAATGTGGTTAGATGTGTAGCAGGAATGCTGGCCCAGAGACTCTGCTGTCCAGACCTTCAGCAATCTTACAGAAATTGTGACTTTTTTATCATTCAGTTATTCTTCAAAGACTTGGGGGATACTGGAGATGCACATTAATCTTAGTGCAAGTCTATGAACACACTCACTGGATAGAAATAAAACTCTCTATATAATCCCTTTTTTGGGAGGAAACACATTTGTACATCATTCTCCTTAGCTCCTTAGTGAAAAGCTTAAATAACAAGCTGAAAGAGAAGCACTTGATTGTGGGTAGACCTTTATGAAATTGTTTATCAAAAAAATCTTTACAAACCTACTACTGCATTTTCATTAACTTTGAAGTGGGATCTAATTAATATTTTCAGAGTTTTTTTGCCTCTAAAAGAAAAACAGATCTTTTCCTTGCTATTTTTTCAGGAAACCAACAATTTTATCAGCCTGTTGCAATTCAAGGTAGAACACTTGAAGCAGTTGCTCAACTAGAATTTTTTTCCATTTGTCAAACAGCGGAGAAATAACAATATATTCCAATTCTATTACAAATTGAACAACAGGATATTAACAAAGCAAGTCAAAAACAATTTCTTCCCACGTCAGTCTGAAACTTTTAAATATTTATGAGGTTTTACATTCCTAAATTTAACAGGAGTGCCATAATCCAAAATAACTGCTGAATTAATAGCCAGGAGATAACATTTGTATAAAAGAACCATTTGCTTTACTACAGCAATAAAGGAAACAACAGAATTATGAGTGCAGAGCCTAATTTGAATAATGTTAAAAAAAAGATATGTTGTGGGGCTGCAGCAATATTCTGGCTGCACCTGACGTTGACTATCCTCAGCTTCTTAGGCTAGAAATGCAAAAGTCCAGGGTTTAGAGAAGAACAGTCATTAAAACTTCATTTTTTTAATTACAGAGATATAAAAAAATATTAATAACACAGAATACTAAAACATATCCCTCCCTGAAATTTTGCAGCGCTGCAGGAAAAATTTGAGTGGATTTCTTAAAATAAACAGCAATAACAACACTCTCTTTCAGGAAAACAGAGAGGATGAAAGTACCATGACAGCAAAAGGAAGGGGCAGGCAATTAAAATTCAAGTTACAGTGAAATTATTTTTTAAAGCACCCCTGTGATTTAGAATCACTTAAAAGGCTATGGGTTTTTGAATATTTTGAAGTTCAATTTCCCTTTTCTAAAAACAATTAAGAACATTTTACTCTGGAATCTTTTTACCCTGTGAGTCAAGCAATTTCAATGCTCTTCATATCCTTGAGGAAAATTCACATGACTCTCCTATGAGCTTATGGTAAGTTTAAGATGTGGCTCCTCTGGTCACATTTCTGTACCCCAGTACTAACCCAAACATTTGTCTTGAAAGGAATAAAGAATATGAATTTGACTGAACACATGGAAGGCAACTGGTCTTGCCTAATAAAATACAAACTTGGCAGTTGCCAGACTAGGAAAATATCATCAGTCATAGATAGCTTGAAAAAGAGGATGTCATGCCTCCAAACAAGAGCATAAGGATAAGATCTGTGGTTACTCCATACTCAGGTATGTATGGAATAGAGTGGAATGAATGCAGGAAGGAGGAAAAGCACCTTTGTACTCAATTCAGATTGGAGACAGATTCTCCTTTCTTCACTGCTCTTTGCTACCACGTAAATTCTATCACAACCTGCTCATTACTTATGCCGAGGTAAGAGACAAGGGACTGGTTGAGCCTTAGTTTCCATCAGCCATCACAAAAGGCTATATGTCATTAATGACCCTCTTACTGTGTAACGTGTAACATCAAAGTGGCTTTCACCACACAGTCACAATTCTGGCCACTATAAAAGATAGCCCATGGGAACAGAAGAATAACATCTTTGGTTCAGTATTAATAAGCCTTTCAGCTCCTGTGGATGAATAAAGCCTAAGAAGGAAAATGGTTACTAAATGATTTTGCACTAATTCATCTAATAGCATATTCTTCACAATCTTTTGTATCCATATTTGATAATGCGATAAAATCAGATATAAAGAAACTGGTGTTCTTCCCAAAGCATTCTTCCTTTGTAAAAGGTGCAGTACCATGATAGCAGTCCAGGTAAACATAGAAAACACCAGCATTGTGCTTTGCCATGTCATCTTAAAATTTCTCTATTTCAGTTTTAGTATCTGTGTGGATAAGACATCAGTGCATATTATGCAAGGAAAGTATTATGAAACATACTGATAAGTATATTACTATGGCTTTGTTTACGAAAAAGATACATTCTGCCATTTGATGTACTCAGCTTCCTTCCTATGTGATACCAACTATTCTGTAACAACTTCCAGTTACTGAATGTAGTTCAGTTTTTGCATAGCCTTATTTACAGTGACATGTGGAATGATCAGCAAGGTTTCCTCACCGGAAAATAGTGCCAGACTGATGGAAAGAAGTAACAAGAAACTTGATTATATTTAATACATATAAAGATATCTCGTGAAATATATATCCCAATGTAGCAAAAGAATAGCAAAATAATGTGGTGTACATCTTAAATCCCAGGGGCACTGTTAAAGTCCCGAGTCCACGTAATATTCAAATAGCAGGTCAGGATCTGACCTCATGTACACTCTGGAGTGAAACAGGAGCTCCAGACAACATGACACAGAGAAGAAATAAAATTGCCTTTTCAAGTATCTCTTCATCTCAAATCTCTCTCAGAAAATTAGGATCTGAAAAACCTTAAAGGATGATCATCAAAAGCTGAGGAGAAAGTATCAAAGTGAAGAATATTTAAATATGATGCCCTCGTTATCTCTCACATAATCTTCTATGATTCCATGAAGCCATTTTGAAGACATAATTTTCTGATGGCAAATATTTTTATTTGAAAGATTCTTTTCATATATAAAGGCCTCTAAAATACTTGCTTATATTTATAGCTGCAGGCAGGCATCTTTCAAAACATATCTTTATAGTCGGTTATTAGCAGCAGTGGACAGATTTTGTACTTCTTCATAGCCATGGAAGACCAAAGCCTGTTATATTCCAGTCTGACACATTTACTCTCTCCAAAAGAGAAAGAATCAAATGTTGCAGCTCCGGCATGTTTAATGCCCAGAGCAAACTGGCTTTTAAAGGCCTCCATCTGTTACTGGAGATGGCGGATGGCAACTCTTTGCCCTTCACAACGCTGAATTAGCACCTCTTTTCCAATGACCAACTGAAGCAGAGGCAGGACAGTGGCATTAAAGGGGAATTTGACAGTATTTACAGTAAAGGGGAGTGGGTACAGAAATGACTAATGTGTATTTTCCTCTTGATTTTGATTGTAATAATTTTTTAAACATGATTATTACAGGAGCATTGCTCTGCCTTCAGCAGTGAAATCACCCAGAAACACATCCTCATTTAGTTTGGAGAGAGCTTTTGAGTCCAACTAGTCCTATGCCCCTTCCCCAAGGAAACCTCATGCTTCCATAAAAACACACTTTGCAGCTGTCAGATCTACCAGACTCCTTCGAAATTCCAGTCTCTGTAAATGTCTTATATCTGAACAGTTGTTGGATGAAAGGCATGGTGGAAAAGAATTTGTGTATTTTATGCCTCCTAAGATTAACCCCACAGATAAACAGAGAGTTGCATTTCTGAGATCAGATGTCCAAACTCTGCCCCAAGTCCCACAGAAGGTGTCTGAGCCCTATGCTGGAAAAGGTAATTCCTTGATTTAGTCAGTTTTACATCTGTAAACCAAGAATAATGCAGTACATGCATCCAGCTTCAAAATCTGCAGCTGAAGCGCATATATGTATGTGGTGGCACTGCTCCGCCTTGAATGGCAAATCAACAGTTTAACATGTACTTTAGACATGAAATGTAGAACAAAGAAAGTTGCATTTAGACTTGTTTCAAAAAGGTGTGTTTGGTTTGACCATTTACCAAGGATAACTACTGTGTAGTTTGATGATGGTATTTCTTTTAATTACAAGAGAAATTTCTTAAGCATTAAGAAAGCTTTTTATTCAGCTTCTATCAAAACAAGAAAAGAAACCATTAAGCAATATATCACTATCAAATATAGCATTTAGGATTTTCTTTTATTATCATGAAGGGTGGGCTTAAGACAAAAGTATGGTTATTTACTTTCTGCTTTTGGGATTAAACTGTATGTGCCTCAGGAAAGGGTTTTAAAAGGGCAAGGGAAGGTATGCCATTACAGTGTTACACATGCTATTTCCTAAGCTAGCCCCAGAATTATAGCTAAAAAACAGAAAGCATTTAAATATTTCTAATCAGTCAATCAATCCTATCTGAACATATCACTTTCTAAAATTTGGACCCATCAAAAACAAATAATACATTTCAGAGATAAAAATTACATATAAAATTTTGTTGCTAACTATAATAGACACAAAAAAATGTTATTTTATGTTACTAAAAATCAATCCTTGGAGCTAGAGTTGTTTCCTAGTACACAGAAACAAAATATATGGCAGCCTATAAAAGGAACAAGAAATTTTGATTTTAAAAGAACAGAGGCATAAAATAAAAACAATTAATGGTCTAGGCATCTATTATTCTTAAGGCCAAAGTCCATAACCACAGCAGCCTAGGACTGGAATTTTACAGGGCATGCACATTGGACACAATGATCTCCCAAGGCGCGCTGGGGAGTGTTCACGTCCTTTTGGCTGATGGTGATTAGGAAAGAACCAGTGTGTCACATACTGCAGGCTAGCAACTGTCGAGTTTTTATGACCATCAGTGCAGATGAGAAGTTTGTACAAAAGGGTCTATTCAGTCTCTGTTTCAGAATTTCAAACAAACACAAGCAGCAAACCTAGGGCAACTATTTCTCTGTACTACAGAAGTGTCAGGCTGCCATTTCCCACAAAGCTTTACTTGGTTTTGGTGGTAAAAAGTCAGCTTTGTTACTCCCATGAAGAGCAGAATGGGTAATGTGGATTGACCCCCCCTCATGCCTGTAAATTTGGAGGGTGAGGAAAGTGGGATACAATGTAGCCTTTTCCTACCCAGAAAGTGGAGGAAAAGTTCTAGCTCCTTCCTTGAAGACTCCGAAGACAAAAAACATGATTAAGGGTAGGAAGAGCAGGGACGGGTTCTTCTCATGGTGGATATGATGTGAAGGCATGGGGGGGAATTCACACCTTTGGTGATAAACAGCCCAAGCTGTGCACTGCAACTCTCAGCTGGGCACACGGTGGAAGAGAGTACGTGAGAATTGAAGGGGTTGCCAAAGAAAACCCCCAGATCCTCAAAAGTTGCACCAGAGCCACAGTGGCAAGTGCTTTGTTATCACACTATTTTTGTGATCCCAGCACGCTCCAGCTGCTCTCAGTGCACTAAAGCCAGCATGCAGGACCACCAGTCCCATGTCACCCCAGGGCCATGGTGGTGCTGCAGGGGCACAATGGCACTGGATAGGCTTTCCTGGGAGCCACTGAAATTTTCTTTCCGAGCAGCTGTGACAAATCAGGCTGGCAGTACAGTGACTGCTGGGGAAAGTTATGCAAATGTATGAGTGGGTTACTGCTCCACTGGGGAGAAAGTCCTATTTCAGACCTGCTGGAGTGACAGCTATAGCAGAATACTGTCAGGTGGACAATAAATAATATTGACAACACCTTCAACCTTACAATGCACGTCTACAGGAATCCTACAGAGAACATTCCCATGATTCTCCTTAAAGCATGTTTCTGTATTTTACTCCTTACTTTTTGTCAAGTTCTGACTGCAGGTTTAAAAGCAAGAATATCAAGAATAGGATAGCCATCCTATTCTGAACCAAAAAATCACTCCCTTGGAGCACTCAGAACTGCCCAAAAGAGCTTTCTCCCCAAACCAGAGGTTCATCTCACTGCAGCTTCACAAGCCAAGGCTTATCCCATGTGAGGCTTCTGCAGGGCAGGCTGAACACTGAGCCCAGCTCCTCTCCCCAGAGCAGAATGTACATCCTCCACTGCCCCCTTCATCCACAAGGCCCCCCAGTAGAGAAAGCCTAAGCACCCTGCACTGCAGCATGACCTCTGGTTCACACACAACTCACAGCCTTAGCACCACAAGCTTTTTGACAGAACCCAGCATAAACAGATCCTATTCCTTCAACAAAAACCAAATAATAGGCACTTAAATCTTATATGTATTTAGCTCTTTATTTATCATCCACAATACTACTAGCTTTATAAATTTTCATGAAACAAAATCTGCTTTATGTATCACTACTTTGAGGTAAAAGGCTGCGATACAGACATAAACACTTGTTTCTTGATTCATGTTTTCAATAGATGCATATATTATGCTGCTTACAGCTTTTCCTTACCACTCCTCACAGCAACAGGTTTCCTTCGGGAAAAGTAGAGGTAGCACAAGTAGATACTGGAATCAGCTTAACAGTAGGGTTTATTAAGGCCATACATAGAAATGGATTTTTTGGTTATTTTTGGGATGGGTTTTTTGTGTGCCCTGAGCTTGCCACACAGCTGTGTGGCAGCAGAGAAAGCAGGGCTAGACAAGCTACGCTGAAGCAACCCAGCAGACTGTTGTATGCACAGGCAGATTGTGATGGGGGTGCTATAGTCTATTTCTCATACATGTAAAGTGTTTGCAGTTTAAATTTGAAAGACTAAACCTACAGAACTACTGACACAATTTCTCTTTGGAACTATATTTACTCTGCCAGGGATTTTGCCCAAACTAAACCAATAGCAGACACCACCTCCTGAGCAGACAATGAAACAGTGTAATAAATAACCTATACAAGATGGCAATTACAAATATTTTTGTACATAATATAGGCTAGATAATGTTTTGCTTGGATGATGCAGGCCCATACATCCCAAATTGATCTAGAAAACAAGTGTGAATCCAGGGAATTTTTTTCTTTCAAATAATCCCAGAGCCTACGTTAATACAACATAGAAGCATGGTCACTCACACGCTCATGTGTGGGAACAGCCCTTTCAGCAGAGCCTCATTCTCACCAGCTGATGGAAGAATGAAAAAAAAATTGCTTGATATAACATGGCTGAAACCACAAGGATATATCTCTCCAGTCTCTCAGTGACATGTGAAAGAAGGACATGGAGCCTTGTGCTGGGAACATACTGTACCACATACACACACACAAACATTATGATGGTGTGAAATTGCACTGGCATTACATTTTTTCAGGATTTTACAGCTTAACAGAAATGCTGCTTGGCGACCAGCTTTAAAGTGGAGCAAGGATGGCACCCAGTGGCCAAACATATTCATCTCAGGAAAACATCTTCCACTCTTCACTTCAGAGAGTTTTACTTATAAAAAGGTTCTAGCTCTAATATCAACTCTTTGGAAATGTCAAAAACATTTAAAGGACACTGCCTTATTCCTTAGGAGGACATTTATGTTTCTCATGGTAAAATATTAAAAAAAATCTGTAGAAATGTTGCCATTAATAATTTAAAATCAACACAAGCAAACATTTATGACAAACAACTGCTTGCAGCTGGAATACTACATAGAGGCAGAAATAAACAAATATATTTTTTCCACTTGTAGGGTATATGCTAAGGAAAAAAATTCCTGTTTTTAAATTCAGTACAACTAAGTTTTTAGTTTTAAAATTAACACTGATAATATTAATTATTTAATTTTAAAATTAACATTGATAATATCAATACCAACTAGGAAGTTTCTATCTAAATAAAGTTTGGTGCAAAGCAAGTTTATTTTTTAACCAGAAAATTCCTAGTTATAATTCTCAGCCTCCTGGGGCTACAGAAGAAATCAAACACAGATAAATAAGGAATAATTTAAGATGTGAACTATTATGCCATTTTTATAGATTTCTTTGAAAATTTCTTTCTTCCATGCAATAAAATAAATACTACAGTGGTTTTTCTGGAGCAGTTGGGAATGCAGGTCTCAGAAGAGTGAGCTGTCACATACAGGGCCAGCCCAAGGGATGTCTTATCAGCTGCACAGGGAATAATTTACTCCTTGTTAGTGGCAAAAGAACCATGATAAAGTCACACTGAAGAACTCCTAAATTACCATCTTTCACTGGAGTACCTCAGATTTTTAATGCTGGCTCATTTCCAGTGCATGAGTCTTTGCTAGATAAACTTTTCTTCCTATTTTGAAAATCTTTCCAAATAGAAATTCCTATGTCTATCACTGACTGAAGCACACTACTTTATTATTTGACAAGTGTTAATATTTTTTTCCTTTTTTAATCATCCATCAGATATCCCTCTGGTTTGCATGGCAATTTAAATGTATTCCATGCCTTATCGCTTTTTGCATGGCTGCTGGCTAAATAGTGTAGCAATGTTGAATTCTGTTTATTCCTTGAGGTTTTCCATGTGACAAGGGATTCTTATGGAGCATGATGACTGATCAGATTGAAGGACAGACAATAGGTCTGTTGGGTAATAAATAATTTCATCTTCACTTGGGAGGAATGTTGTGTTCCAACAATTGCTTTTCCTAACTTACTTTTCTAAGCGTTTTCAAGACTTGGACAAATTGTAGTTTTGCATATGGACACAGATGCAAGAAACAAAATAATTCCCATGTGAATAACAAAAATCCAGTATCTGAGAGCAGCATAGTATCAGCATGCTTTTTTAGTATGGACAACTTAATCATCCTATGTGTTTTATTGCTTCTCTGCTGAAAATGTCTGGTTTTTAAGTATCACTGTATTACTGTGCGTAATTACTAAGAAACTGAAAAACAGCCACTATTAAAGGCAGTAAGTCAGTAATATTTTTCAACTACTTGGAATGTTTTTTTTTAGTACCGTAAATATTAGAGTATAGCAGAAATAATTAGAATTATCTAGATCAATTGAAATATATTTCAGCTTCAGAGTAAAAGGCTTTTTAAAGCAACTAGTACAAAGACTATTTTGATCATGCACATATTTTAATTTTCTGTTGTTTCAATTGATTAAAATTTATTACTTTTTAAGGTATTTAATGAGGAGATTTAAGCTCTGGTCTATCTATGAAGTAGCTGATCTTGGAAATAGTAATTTATTATTTAATATTTCTAGTTACTGCGTGTCTTTACTCTGCAGTTAGAATATAAATGTTGATTTTTCACTTTTTTTAAAAAAAAATCATAGCCCTTAAGATCGCTTATTTTTATCCTAGAGTGTAAATATATCCGAAGATTATTCTGCATAGCATAAACTCACTGGAATAAATATATTTTGCTCTTGCATATTAAAAAAATTCCACATCTTTCCCTACTTCAGTTCTCCATGCCATTCCCTATTCACTGAAATTGGAAAACAACTGAACTACAGAGCACTTGTCTGAAGTCAGATGACAGCCTCACATTTCACAAACTAGTATAAACACTCAGTGTTTATTTTATCATTGTTTATTATTTTCAGTGTATGCAATGTGTCCTTGACTTCTTATTTCCATGACAACTGAAGACATGGGCACATGTCAAAGCGTACAAAATAATGTAATACACTAAAGACCTTGGTTTCATGAATTATGAAATTCTTAACACAGTGCTTTAGTTCTCACCTTATGTGGGCAGTGGATGTGGAAAAGCCGAGAAATAAAATGTGTTTTACATCTTCTGATCATGTACCTTTCTCCAAAGGGAAAAAGGGAATATTCAGTATTAACACTTAAGCCCTGGTTACCCTGTAAGTTTTTCTTTAGTTTTTTCCTCTTGTTGCTATTCTCAGTGAAACCTGAGCAGCTGGAATAGCACTGGGGACAAGCTCAATGCCAGCCTGCACCCTGCTGTGACAGGCAAAGGGAAATGTGTATGAGCAGCTTTGGGGACCAAGCTGGAAAATCCTGCAGCCTGTGAAGAGCTTCATGTTTCCCCAGTCACGTGGCTGGGCCCACAGCTCACAATGCTGATGCTGCAGTGGGACTGTGCTTTGTGAGTTTTGGGAGACACAGAGTACCAAACTGATGGACACAGCAGTGCCATAAAAAAGCAGCAATGTATAACCCCCCGTAGTCTATGGTAATATTTCATAAATGGTCTAAAACAAAGGCCAGATTGCCTTTCTTGAGTTTAATTACTGAGGAAGACTATGAGGTAATTACTATTAACTACTAAAAATTATTTAATTACAAGCTTATAAAAGTAATTAAAGTAGTTCTAAATTGAAAGATGACATCACAGCAGAGAATAACATAGCCAAGGAATGCTTTCCCTATTGTTTCAAATTTGAAGATAAAATCAGTACAAAAATTTCATGTGTCTTCATTATGCTGCCCATTGTTATACATTTATGGGTGCATAAGGCATGAATAACAATGTTCAATCATACATAACTCTCTCCAAATATCGAATTCACATAGATCCATCATCTCGCATGGATTCAGCTGTTTACACTGTCATATACAGTAGCAGTCTTAAAAGTTGTTTCCTTTTTTTTTTTTTTTGTTCAACTCTTTTCATCATTCTGTAGTTAAATGAGTGTTTTTAAGAACAACACAAAAGCCTCTCTATGTGAAGGTAGCTCTTAAATAGCCACACCTCAGGCTACAAAACTGAGAAATGCAGAAATCGTTATTCAGGCTACATTTTGAATTGAAGATTCTGTAAAGCAGGTGATACATTATTTTCCATTGTGTATCTCTCCTGTGTGCTGTTTGACCTAAAAAAGGGAATCTCTCCCAAGGCTATAAATAATGCATCATAGTCATTAAATATTGATCTGGCTTATACCATTGACAGCTGCGCAATTAGGCTTGCTTCTTAAAAATAGCTTCTTGTACATTTCCCATAATAGGACAGCGTTTACATATTCTCTTTGGAAACTACACTGGTTAAATTTAAACGTGATGTGTGTTTGTGGAGCTGCTTGCTAAGTCACAGGACTTGTTCATTACTGTCTCATAAATCAGTAACTCTTGCTATAAATATCTTGTCCTGGACACAATTCTGTGTTCTATACTCATGTATTTATATTTGTCTACCACAAAACTATATTTAGGCTTGCAGAACCTGAATTTCGATAAGAACAAACCTGGCACTACAGGACAATGCTATAGGATAGCTTCAATCTCAGATTAATCAGACTTCAAGTGCCTTATCTATTCCCATGACACAAATGTTTATAGCGCTAGCACTAGTACACCACAGAAATGACAGAATAGTCTTTTAAGTCTAAAATACAAGAGAGAACTGACTTGCCACAATTTTAAAAATCATAGCTATTTCTAACTTCTTGAAAATAAAATTCATATTGATATGATTCAATGGTGCATTACTTTAGCTTATCCTGCCAAAATTCAGTTTGAATTTAGCATAGTTATGTAGATGTCAGAGAGGAGAAGCACTGTGGTAAATCAGGCTGAAGACATCAGACATACTAAGAGACATTTGCAGTCAAAGTGATTTTTTTGTTGTTTTACTTGTAAATGCCCATGAAAAGTAAAGTTTAATTTTTCTTTCTATATATGGAGGAATGGTATCAGCAATCTACCTATCACAGTAGTGCAGCACATATCAGAGAACCTAAAAATATACTATGCAGTTTGTAGGAATTTACAGTATAATTCATTTAAATATTTTTTAAACCATCATAATTTAAACCTGAAAATTAAAAAAAAAAATCTAAAAGCATTTAGTAGCCAATTGTATGACATAGTCTATTTTCATACCCTGATGCTTTGTTGTTACATACTGTGAACTTATTTCTGTATTTTTCCAGCTCCAGCTGCAACAGTGCTTTGCACTTTTTCCCAGATAAGCATGTGGAGAAAGATTTAATATCTTAAGGGTTTCTTACTAAGGTGGGGTTTTCTTCATTAATTCTTAGATGGGATTATAAGAAACAGAAATACTTGTTATTTATTTTACAGAACGTGGTCACAGTAATTATGCTTAATTCTTTAAAAGATACCAGATATATATGTGAATTTGTACGTTTGTGAATTCATCCACTTACAGAAATGATTGATGAAATTTCAAGTTAAAAAATCGTCTTTAACTACTCTTGCTAGGCTTTCTATAATGCAATAAAATAATTCACTGGTAAATGCCAGAGGGAAAATAAACTTCATGTACACCTGCAATTTTTCACTTTTTATCAGAAAATTCTTGAGATCCTAAGCAAATAAAAATTAATGGAAAAACATTTTATGAAGACTATAAAAATGAGATTACAAAGAGGGAAAGAAAAAACTTGTACTACAAGAGGTTGTAATTATTTCCAAGATTCTGGGGTCTAGTTACAGTATGTTTGGGATAATATGTTGAGAAGTTGTCAACTCAGATGTATTGTCACTCCAAAGTCATGAATTAGTGCCGGGTGTTGTGTCAGTCAGGAGCCAATAGTGATCTCCTGGCATCACTCTCATTTAGATGTTTCTGTCGTGTGTGTGTCTCTGCTCTGACTGAACCAGGATATCAGGTAAATCGTAGCAGACATTTGCTCTGACATCTGCCAATAAATCACCACAGAGAGAGGGGGCACTTTGAGCCCCAAACACCCCCAGAGGGAGGGATGGTTTATTAGCCAGTCAAGTCTAGAAGATGACCCTAATATAACAAAGGGCTTATACAAAATATAACGATATAACAAACAGGGAATGAGCAGTGATTTCAGGGTAGGATGCCTCGGGAGACCTCAGCAGGGAGGCCGGCTGTAAGCAGGGAGATGGGAGCAATTTCATCCCACAGATGGATGGCCCTCTCTGGGGTGAGCTCTGTGTCACAGGCCCACAAGACATGCTGGATGTCTCTGGGTTTTTGTTCTTTTGTTTTGTTTACATCCAGTGGTGTAAAAGCATTAACAAAGGCTACTTGAGAGTCATTTTTTCAGGAATTGAAAGTGAGACAACTGGATATAGATATAGAAAAGGGACAAGTTTTCTGAAAAATAACCTTACTTTAAGCATAGATTGGTTATTTTCTCATCTATGTTCTTTATAAGCAACGTTCTTTTTGGAGTTATTAATGAATAAATGCTTTTCATTTCCTTTTACCTTATTATTAGTCATTAAATGGATAGTTGCATGCATTCAAGGTAAATGGATAATGAAAAGACATTTCTTACTTAAAGACTGGTCTATCTATTAATGGAGTCACGTGGGAAAACAAGTAGAATAGCTCCTCATCACAGGAGCATCTGAGTCCAAAGAGTAACACAGCAGGCTGTTAGTTCAGCTACAGAGACTATGAAGGAGAGTTGTCTTTCAACGGCTGACAGTAATCAAGCATGGCCCT
Organism: Toxostoma redivivum; assembly: GCA_013397375.1. Lineage (NCBI taxonomy): Eukaryota > Metazoa > Chordata > Aves > Passeriformes > Mimidae > Toxostoma > Toxostoma redivivum. Next base: position 2,276,798 of record VXBI01000139.1, on the reverse strand, counting down.
CTTGTACACAGAAAGAAAGATACTGAAGTCACAGAAACTGTATTACAGATGCTTATTCTTAAGGTAAATGGAAATACAAAAGCAAAGCAGGAAATTGCTTGCCTTTCTTTCCTCTTTCTCAACTTTTTTTTCCTCTTTCTTTTTGCCAAACACTGAATACAACTTACTGTGCACACAAAAGTATTTCCTGTAGTGTTGGATGATCTTCAAGCCTGCTGATTCCAGCAGTACTTCAGTAATCTCATCTTCAGTATACACAAGTGTGGGTAATCATACCAGTAACTACAGTGGAGGGAGAATATTACACCCTCATCACCAGGTATTGATATAGATACCAGGCACATTTGGGCAATAATCTACAAACTAATGAACTAGCAAGAGCTGCCCTTCCTCAGCCCAGATCACCCAGCAGTATCAGCTCTATGCCAGCCATGTGTTCCCCCTTTAACCACAGCCATCCCCGTGTGCAAAAGGAGGCTGCAGCCTGACAAGCAAGTATCAAAATAACCACCCAACAGCTATTTTTCAGCCAGACAGATGCCAGGGCTCCAGAACAGGCAATGCCAGCAATGTGGGGTCACAACAGTCCAGATGTCTTTCCCAGACCTCAGTACAGTCTCTGATGCACTCTGTGTCCAGGAGACCAACAGCGATATCCACCATGAAAGCTTCCCAAACACCTTTGAAGAGCCCTCTACCAGCATTGCCTCCTCACAGCCAAGGGAAGCATTACTAAATTTCCCAAGAAAGAAAACAGTCTATCACAGAAGCAGCTCTGGAGTGCTGGCAGTGATGAAAGGTCAGGCAAGGCAGTACTCAGTGAGAACATGTAATTATTGGTCCCTGCCAATGCTACACTCAGAACAGATCACTTTCACATTTTGCCAAGGGCGCTTACAGGAGTTAGAAGATCCCTCACCTTCTCCTCCAGCCTGCTGAGCCTATGCTCAATCTGGATACTGAATGCTCCACTTTTTTAGTAAACACAGGGCAGCTTCCATGCTATAAGCATGCAAAGTTTCGAGTTCCTTTTTTTTCTCTAGTCTCTCTCTCTCATCTCCTACGTGGTATGACTTCCCTATGATGGTTCCTGCTGAGGAGGCCACCAAACTCACACTGATATGCAGTTCCAGTAGCTGGTGCTGGAACAATGGGACTTTGCTGCTGTGCACCTATCACTGCAGCTCCTTATTCTCTGAAACTTTCCACCTTCCCTGCCTAACATCATTACATGTAATATATCCATTGTAAAAATGTTTTAATGAAGATTTTCTGCATATGATGTAAAACTTCTCTTGGATAATCTAGACAAACATTAATTTACTGTTATAGTTTCAGAAATAAGTATATTAAAAACTTAAATCTTACCTTGAATTTATCAACTTCTGCCTTCGAACATGTTGCATGATAAGACAACACCTGCCCCAGAACAAAAGATAAAAAACATTTTTGTACACTTGACAAGTAGCAATATCAGGGCTCTGTACTGCAGTCTAATCAATTATGTTTAAATCAAATTTAATTAGCATTTGTGTGATAATTCAGTTCTGATTGACAGCATGTAATAGCTAATTTCAGGTTATCAGGCATACATTTGGCAGTTATACTGCAGGGAATTTTATAGGGAATAATGAACAGTAAGTAATTTAATATCATAAGGATTCCTACATTATTCTCCTGAAGTTCTACAATCAAAAGAGAAATAATTTAATGTAAAAGTAACAGCAGATTTATAGACTTTTAATAATGCCTTCTGCTATACTGAAAAGCTTTAATGCTTATACTAGTGGCACATCGCTGCATCCAAATATCAGCACCTCTGTGCTGTGTCTGACATTCTCTTCAATACTATTCTACAGATAGCAGCATCAAATAAAATGTACAAAGTACTGCACACCTACTCTTATTACCTCTTAGTATGGATCCGTTTATATGCAGAACATTCTATCCATGTGGGTCGATACTAACACAGAACAAGCTCTGCAGAAGGTGCAGGAGCCATCCTGTGCTCTGGACCCACCATGGTCTGGCTGTGCATGGGATGAGCTGCTGGTCCACCAGGGAGCTCCCAGAGCCAGAGCACTCCCAGCAAGGACCAGGAGGTCTTCCTCCCTGCACTGCAACACCTGACCTGCTGATATGCTAAAGCTTTGATACAGGCTTCTCACTTTGAAATAATTTTAATCAATGAATGCCTCTGTTATTGATACAAACACCTAAAAGTGTCTCACAGGGCTTTGATTTGCAATACTTTGTGGCAGTAAGTCCCAAGACATATTTACTCTAATCAGTTTTAGAGATGCCACCTTTTACAGTAATAGGAATTCATTCCTGCACTCTAAAAGAATAAATAAAAAACATAAACTCATTTGTTCTGTACCCCATTTTACTTTGTATGATTATACATCATGTCCTTTCTCAAATAGTATCTATTTTTCCATCCAACCATACTGCAACTTCTCTCAGAAATTGGTAAAATTAGTCAAATTACGTCTTCTGCTATGACAGATAGCACTTAATACCAAAATTCTCATCAAGCTTGTCCTTGATCTGTTAATTATATCCCTCTAGAGTTTTACAGTCTTCTTAGTATTTATTATTCTAATCTTTAAATATTTTGCAAATTTTTTATCCTTAGTATACAAAAGTATTTAGTCTGGCTTTGAATTATGGCAACCATTCCTAATAATTTATTTATGTTTTGCTCTTCTATTTATTAGTCAATCTTATCAGAATACTATATGAAAACCTGTGTCAATATAAATGTATAAGAATCTTATTATGATGTATAACAAGTTAATTTATTTTACATCTGATATCAATGTAATTTTCAAGTGCCATTCACTGCCATTATAGCTAAATACATAAATACTAATGAAGTATTCTATTAGTGAAAATCCACAGTCCTTCATCTCATACCATTCTAGTGTTCAGTACTTTTCTCCTGCATCTTCCATCACTTTATGCAAATATTATCAAGAGCTGTTGCCCATTTATAGAAAGAATGAAGAATAATGGCTATTTATCAAATCTATATTCTATAAGCTATATAGTCTCTTTTTAAATCAAAAAAACAAACTTTATTTTAAGCCAAAAAATTAATTTTCTTTTATTTCAGTAGCAAATAAAAAATGTCTATGTGAAGTTTTTCCCTATATATCTGTGTGTGACATCTAGCACTGATTTTTTTCTTGCTAGGAGGAGCATTCATTCTAAGGTGTCATATTGCACAGATATCTGGGACATATGAGGACTTACACTGATTCATGACTATGACATGTAAAGTATGAGGGATCTTGCAGGAGGCCTGAAAAGGTAAGCTTTTAACTTTTCCTTCTACATGGGTAGATATATACAAATAATAAAGAAAGCCACTTATGCTTAGAATTTCTAACACCAATGACTTTGGAAAGCCTTAGTAGGTTTGTATGCATCACAGGATATAACCTCACTATGCAGATTAATATCTCAAACTCTAAAGCCAAGAAAAAAAACACCTCTTTATAGCAATTCAGTTGGGTTTGATTTTTCTTTTCATAGAAAGTAATAAAGGCCAATGTTATTTTTGTGGTTCTTATTGTAATGTTGAGTACTGGAGAAACTCAAAGGAGTTACACAGGTAAAAGGTGCATACATCAGGGATAACTAGATCATTTTCTTCCATTATCACGTGAAAATTTAAAACAATAGCAATATCTTAGTGATGTTAGCCTTTCCTCAGAGCAATGTTTTAAGATAAATCAGTCTTGCATTATGCTTTTTGAAAGATCTGAAATTTCATTCAAACAGCTCTTAATTACTGTTGTAGGAATAATGTAAATTTGTAAAGCTATCCTCAAAACTGCACGCTTTTTTCTCACCAAGATTATTTTTAACATGACAATGTTTAAAATCTCCAGATATATAAGAGAGAACAGTGTTGTATTGTTGAATCTGGTTAGAGAAGTTAAAATAATCATAGTTTTTTAAAATATAGTGGGCTCTTTTACATGTGACAGTCAGGGGCAAGAAAAGGTTTCACAAAGATGTACACATACGTCAAGAGCCACAGACTGTTTTGCCCAGGATTTCTTCACTTGGTCATACATAATTGTGTTGTTGATACCCAGGCCACAAAAAATAACAAAAGCCTAAAATTTAAAAAGAGAAAAAAGAGAGTCAATTATGAATGGTTATAATATGAAAGTTATATTACAAGCACAAAGATGAATACTGGCTTCATCATTAAAATAAATTGTATTGAAATATTAGAAATAATCATGTTTAAATGGGTTATTTTAAGAATGCAGGTGAGTCACTGACCTCCGGATGAGAGATTAGATGCCAGAAATTTGTTTTAATTAGGATGCCACCTTCTAAGTAAGGATTTCTGATGATTCATGTCAAACAAATATAGACAAGATATTCTCCCCCCCATCCCTGGAGTGGACTGAAGCAGATTACTGAGAAGTACCAAATGCTACTGAAAAGGTATGTTAATGCTGAACTGAATGCCTCTTACTTCAAACAGTCGCTGGTCAGCATCATCAAAGGATTTCCCATCAAGCCTGTTCAACACTTGAGCTACACCTTTAGAAAGAGTTAATACGCATTATAATCTTCATTTGCTAATGCACAATGCAGAATGTTTTATTCATTGGTAAAATGTAAACCACATATTTGAAACTGTGAAGCAAAATGCAAATATTTATTCTGAAAATAATTAAACAAGCACATATGTGCAATAATTTGATTGTTTTGATACCAGTACTTTCAGCAGTTATTTTTTACTCTCTAAGTATAATACTGCAAATCTAAAAGTAACTCACAGTGCTTTTCACAAAAGGTTAAAGATCTGTTTGAGAAAGAACTTGATCACTTTGCTAACAGCAATCACATATATTGTCCTAAAATTTGGAGTTGTCAACACAATTTACTGTATCAGTAGCTTCATTCCTAAAATCTTAGTTAGTTTAGCATCACCTGGGTATATAAACCCTTTTTTAATTATGTCTGGTTCATTAATTTACTGAGCCAATGAAAAAATGCGTTTTCCAAACTAATGCTGATTTCTACTACAAAAAACGTTTTTATTTCACTTAGCTACAGTAAGCCCTTAGAAAAATACTGTAAGTATTTTTTAAAAAATATTGTAAGTAATTAGCTATCAAGACTTCAGATTATTTCTTGTTCTTGAAGACAATGCGCAGTTCACAATAAGATGTATTTTTAAAACACTCGACTCCCACATCATCTCTGCTAAAAAGCCAAAGATCCTGCATGAAACCAAGTGCCTTCAGCAATGCACTACTGATCTCAGCTCTCCCTGACAGCCACAATGCAGAGAGATCTAACTCTTGCCCTGACAGTATAAATTGCTATTGCTTTGACGTCAGTTCTTCTGAGGAAAGTTAGCAGAGGAATCTGGCACTGTTATTTACAAGCACTCCTTTTTGTGCCAAAAGCAAGTAATAACACAGAGCCAACTGCTGGTGTAGCATAGCTGCTAGACATCCTATCAAAGATCCCCTAAAACTGTCACATCCTGATCCAGCAACCACCACTGCAACAGGCAACTCCTACCACTGCCACAGCCTCTCCAACTAATCTTCTCTGACTGTGTCCAGAGTTTATCATTAGAAGGAAGTGACCACTTAGGTTGACTGCAGAAACAGTTGCCATGTACTAAAGAGGGAGACTCAAGGAAAACATCAATGCATATAAAACATTTTTCACTAATATGGTTAGAATTTCTGTTTTCATCTCATTCAAGTTCAGCACAATATATAACTTAACAATGACACAACTGGAAAGCTGAAAAAGTCCATACAGTATCCAAGTCAAAACATCCCTTCTTGGATACTTAGCATGCATCCCAGGTACCATAACTTCTTAACAATATTCAGCTGGGAAAAAGTAGAAAAAGGAACACAAAATTAAAAAGATAGAGCTAAATTTACATTAGCACAAAAGCTGCACAGCCATGAGGAAAGTCTTACCAATTATTTGGTGGGTGCTGTTCCATATAGGAACACACAGAACAGATCTTATGTGGAAGCCCGAAATTTGGTCAGCCTAAAGTGTAGAAATGAGAGCTTCCATTAGTGGTGCTGTTTTCAGCCTTTTAAATCATAGTAATAGAAATGTCAAGGATTAAGTTTACATTATAAATATCATTCCATATGAATCGCCTCTCAGAAAAAATTCTGCTGAAACTTCATCCACAGTAACCAAAAGTCATAAGGAATATTCTAAAAATTGCCAAAGAAAATACAAGCATTGGCATCTTTGCCACATTAAGTTTACACTATTTGACTCTGATTTGGCACTAAAGAAAAACTAGAATTGAGATAATGTCCAGGCAAATTCTGGATTACTTACACTTCTGGATTAGTAGACATAACTTCCACTGAACAGGTTTGTCTTAGAAGTACCCTTCCCAATTGTCAAACTGAAATTGGACTTAGCAAGTCCACTGTAAAAGGATGCTTACGGGAAATACACATTTTCAGAAAAAGGTGAGAGTAAGTAGGGAATTGTGCAGAAGTGCAAGTTAGCAAGAAATGCAAGGATGGAGCCAAACTCGGGATTTGAGATAATTGGTTCTTTTGTTCCAATGACAATTTACTGCCTTATTTATTTTTTCTATCTAATACAGTATCCAGCTTCACAATTTATTTTAAGTGTCACTGATTCTCTCTTTTCTACATTTAATAAGCTTTATTCTTTAATGTCACCACCTCGAAATCTAATGAACAGAAAACACTTTTTCAAAAGAGATTAGAGAGTAGAATGAGTCCACTCACAAAAGATCAGAAGATGTTCTCTTACTAAAACTGCCACTTCTACAGGCAATCTTTAATAGAAGAAAACTAAAAGACCAGCAGTAATTCATATATGGGAAGCAGGATGGGATCACTGTGATCTCCTAGCTAGCCAAAGATATAACTCAGGGTATAATTAGATTAATGCCTATTTATACACACTCAGAACTCCTCACTGAAATCAGTACGGAGTGCCACCTAAAATCCAGGGAAGTGGGGCAATAATTGATTCAGACATATGTCATAAAATGACCTGCAAAATGCTTTTGCATTAAATTCTTGATGATTGAGTTGAAAATTGAGCAACATTTGCAAATGAGAAGTGCTCTGAGACAAAAATAGGAGATGATTTTCAACAGAAGCAGAGAACAGAACTTCTGTTTGTAACTACAAATACATGTTTGATTCTATCTAAGTAATAATGGATATTGTGTTCCTCTTACTACTCTAGACTGTAGAAATAATTGAGTAGAAAAACTGAATTTAGGAATTAAATATTCATAGCAACCCATCAAAAGAAAATTATTATTGCACTTTGTATCATTTTCTTTATATATATTGGGCAGTGCCTTGAACTTGGAAAGGACTAACTGTGAAACAAATAAGAGAGAGCTGAATTATTCAGGACATGATATAAAACAAGTACAATTGCAAACATCAAGGACTGGCATGCTTCAAGTTAGCATATCTGAACACCCCAGGCATTAATTGTACTTCTTGCAATTCTGAACAGATTAAAATCAATGCAATTTTCTTTTATGTTTCTACAGCAGGCCCGTTTTATTTTTTCTTGTTTCAAAAAATTCTGCTGGTTTGAGAGGTAATCCCTTTAATGACACATGGAATAAAACTGGAACAAAGCAAACTCCCAACATGAAACACTTCCAAGAACACTTACTGTAGTAATATATTTTAGGAAGCTTTCTGACCAAAGCTGTGATTAATGTTTTGGCTGGCTGCTGGCCAAGTCCTCCATAGTACTGCTGGATTAGAATTTAGTGAAGATTTTGTCCTTCCATATGCCTCTAACATTTATTTAGACGTTAAGTATACTTATATTTTTATCTGTAGCTACACTTTTCTAATAGGAAATGAATACCTTAAGATACACAAACAACTTTTATTGGGAGTGATGTGTATCTTGAAGAAGTACCCAATCCAGTGTGTATTTGAGTAAATTAAACTGTTGGTTGGCTAAGTTAGATCACAAACAACATTTGTCTGTCTGGATACCAGCTCTGTTCACACTGTCTGTGTACAGCCCCAGTCACCCCAACAGCTAACAACGCTGGTGCTGCTAACACTGAACACCAACAAATTTTCAGCAATAAAAATCAGTTTGCATAAATATCAAGGCAATTGGTAGGGGAAGTTATCACTTATAAATAGGGAAGAAAAAGAATCATGAACAAAGTAACAGCTTAAATTAATACGCTAATTCAGTAATCTGTGTTTACAGTATAAAGCTCTGTCAACAACAGAAGAGAAGGACAACTTACTGGATAGAAAAAATAGTTGAAAATAAATATTCACACATCTCACAGCAACTTGGATATAAAACCAAAATTTTTGTATTAGTCACGGTGCTGAAAAGTAATATATAATTGCATTTGTAAAAATCTCTTACGTCAGCATCAAAGCGAGGATCCTGATAGGCATCACTGATGTTCACTGGGAGACCCGTGGAAGCGACGAGTTCAGCGATGCTATTATTTATTAGCCAGTCAGAATAAGACGATGATTTTTCCACGCTGTCTTTGAAACTTTGAAATCAAAATGCAGGGCAAGGGAAGAAAAGAACACAGTCAACATTAAATGCAAGTCTAGCATGTCATAAATGCACATTAATAGGAACAGCAGAAGGATTCACAAAAAAATTCACCAAAAATTAACTATAGAACAATAATTTGGTGTTATTGAAAGGGTACCTCAAAAATTCTGTGCTTTACATAACTCTTTCTATTGAAAACAGCATTGATGTCTCAACTAGATAAAATATTTGGTAAATTTTACCTATGAATCAACAGTGGATTGTGTTCTAAGTTTTTGTAGGATTCAGGACTGCTCATGAAAAGCAACAGTTCTAAATAATATTTTCTGTAGAGTTACCTGAAAATATATACTTACAATATTTTTAAAATTAATCTAATGACCTGTGATATTTTCAATTTTTATTTTCAATAGTTTTCCTATCAAAATGACTTTTTAAAAATTTTGGCATCTGAAATGCCAGATCTAAATGGCTGAAGAAGGGATCATTAAATAAGTCTTAAAGCAATAGTGCAAGTATATTACAGCAGGTGAATCCAAGTAGTCACACAAGACATGAAGATTTCCTTTTCTTTTCACCTGGTTGAGCTTCTGCCACAATTACTGAGGGGCTAAAGAGCTATCATTAAATGAGCATAAGACACTAGAATTGCGGCCTCAACTCACCACACTCCACTGCAGCTTCTCCAGAAAACTCAGTGTCTGCACCCCATACCTCACCTTATCAGCAGGAAAGTTCTTTCTGACTTATTTTGGCAGGTTTTTGACATTGGCATTGTCTGGCTACTCACGTGTGAATAAAAAAAAGAAAGCCTGTTGTCTTAGTTTTGAGAAGAAAACTGATAAATTTTTAACACCTGAGAAACATTACTTAGAAGAAAGTTATGAAGAAGCTATGGAGAAGACTACAAGAGCTTGAGGCTTCGAAGTAATGCTCATGAATGAAAGCAGACTGCACAGTTAAATCCTTGAAAGATGAAATCTAAGTGAAAGGATTGATTTTTGTTGACTGCATTGATTTTCTGGAGACTAATTCAACTACATCACTCATCTGAAAGAAAACTTAATATGCTTAAAAGACTATAAGTAAAAAGAATAATGATTTTCAGAAATCTAAAGGAATCAACTTTCATTTGGGAAAAGAACTTTGAGTGACTGTAATAAATGTTATGTTTATACTTTGACAGAAACCTTTACATAAATATAACAGGTTTTGAGCTAAGTAAAAAAAAATCACATTTATAATTTAAAATTTAATTCATAATTTAATTTATTTCAAATGCTTTAGAAGCAAAAAAATCTTTAAGGATAAGGATCTAATTTCAAATGCATAGTTACCAGTTCATAACTTATTTGAATGGTACTATCATTATCATATGAGACACATAAATCAGGACTGCATTATGGGTGTCAAGCATTTTAAGCAGCAAACGAATTCAAGTAAAGGAAGCAAGATGAAATTCATGAAGATGTTTTAAAAGTGAGTTCTATTATGTTCTTTCCATTCCTGACAAGTGCTCTACACCCATACACCAGAAGATAGGCACATCATCCCGGGGACAGTAGCACAGTTGAGGGATTTCAGCACTTCGTCTGTCCCAGCCCAGGTGGGAAGGAACACACATATTTTTGCCCACGCAACTACTACTCTGGGCCAGGCAGGAGACCTGTCCACTACCACTGGTATCCAAGTTAGAGAACTGTCATCTCAGCTACCTGCTAAAATGTAACCTCATCTGCCAAAACCGCTGCTTCTGTGCAGGCAAGGCATAGTGCACAGCACGTTCCATCAGGCTCATCTTCATCTAGCTCATATCAGAACTGAGCCCTCATGGATTCTAGGATTTATGTAACATTTTTCAAAGGGAGAGAAAATTTAGGGGTCTTGGCAAACTTGTACTTCAAGAACAAAATCGCTGGGAAAAACAAGAGCATCAATGTGCCGGTATGGATAATAAACAAATTTGATCATGGTGCGAGATGAAAAATTGCAAACTCAACAGATTAATGCAAGTGTGGCCATGCAAGGTATTTCTATACAACCAACAGCAAAAAAAAATAGATATGAGTATTTATTATGATATTTAGGGATTAAACAGGTGAGTTGCTAGCAGGCAGATATAAGGAGGGCAAAAGACAAGACAACTTCTCCTAAAACTGTGTGAGAAAGTATATTAGGGCATGAAGGTCATATTGTTTTAGGACCTTCTTTCTTATTTAGATAAAACTCATAATGAGAACTGTTCTCAGACTAAAATTTCTTTGTATTTCAACTAAATCTTTAAAGAAATTATATTTTTCTTAACTGCTGTAACAACGAAGAAACTAGTCTTGCCATTTTTTTTCCCCACATGAAAAGTCTCATGACTTTACATCAGTTACAGCTGCAGAATGTAGAATGAAAAGGGCAAAACTTACTAGAAAAATGCTCAAATGTCAAGGGCTCGCGGCATTGTTCTGTATCCTAAATAACCTTTATTTTTCCACAATAGTGCCAATAACTCAAGCTGTGCCTGTGCGAGATCCAAATGTGACATCATACCTGCCGGTCTAATCTTGGTCTTTGTAAAAGCAACTTCACTCTCCACAGGAAAAAATCATCGAAGAAAAAGCAACACATCTTTATGTTAAAATGCACAGAAATATGCATTTATGAATATTTTAAAGACTAGCTATCAGATTGCATGTGTTTATTCATGTCTTGGACTAAAGTTAAAATAATCTTGACTTGACTACATGCAGAGCAGGCTACTACAAACTGCTTTGCGGCAACATGCTAATATAACTATGGTAACAAGAAAGGAGCCAGCTTGGTTATCTTGATACCACTCTACATTGTTTTGACTAATCTGGCTACAGATCAAGTTTGAGAAAAACAGGAAAAACAACCACATTCCTTGATTCATACTCCCATCCCTGAATAAAAGAAATGTATTTTCACCCCCTAGGAAAGACCAACTGCTACTCTGAAACTCTTTGTCAAAAGCAGTAACTTGTGATTCCCAGATGAATCAACAGATTATTTATTCATATTTAAATTCTCCTATTTTTTATTGCCTGTTTTCCATTTGCTTCACCCTTCCCATACCAGGACATGGAAGGGAGATAGTTTCTACCCCTATTCTACCCCTGTGGCCCTGAACTCTGCTGTCAGTTTAGAAATTTTCTAACACTACCCATTTTTCTAATGCTGTGAAATCAATCCATGAAAAGGTTTATCACCATGACAGCCATTTGATATGGAAAATTCTCCTTCAGGATCAGTATGAATTAATCTGCATAAAACCTGCGTGATAAACACTGAGCCCTGAAAGATGGAAGAAATGTTCTCACAACAGCCCTGAATCCTCATTCCCTCATTTGGTATATAGGACATTTTACATGAACTGCTACCAGTGGTGTAACCTTGCAGGGGTTGATATAACAACCCCACATGAACAAAAAGCTTTTTTTTATTACTTAAAATTGGCCCTTTATAAATGTTTACAGATCCTACTAAGCAAAACATATACTTCCATTTTGACTGGGCTCCCAAACAAAATTTAGTCACAGGAACACAGTTTCTAGGAAATACATATGCTCTGCAGTTTCTAGGCTTTCCAATTTGACAAGAGCAGAAATAAAATTTTATTGGAAACCTCTCAACACAACTGCACAGAGGAATTTTGTAAGAGATCAACAATCTAAAATAATTTTGTAATTTTTACTTCAATATTAATAATGCAAAACAACATCTGCATGTTATCAATGAGTTCAATCATAAAAAGTCTGTATTCCCCTGGTTTCTTACCTGAGACACTGATACAATATTACTGCATATATACACATACAAACAAACATATATAAAACATATAGGCACGTATATTTATTCAAGCAAGTCTCCATTTGAAGCAAGCAGGAGTCTTGTTTGAGTAAAAACATAGGCTCACACTCTTCAATCAAATCTACACAAAGTTCCATAAGAAAATAAAATCTTGACCAAGAAAACTTTAAAACTGTGTGAAAAATGAAGTTATCCATAACCACGGAAGACATGAGCACTAACCTGTTGTCAGTATCAGCACTGCATTTTGGAGATAACAATTCAAAGGATTTTGTAAATTTCACCACCTGTCACAACAGAAGTAACTTAAGATGGTTATTAAGATGAATAAACATCTAAGAAAACATTAGCATAAGGTTCCTCTATTTAAACTATATTTTCATCCAATAGTCTTAGGATAAAAATAAAAAAAATCTGCATTCTCTCAATGGAGAATTCATGTTTAAAATACACACTATGCACAATTCCTTAAAAATCAATATCAAATCAAATAATATCTTTAGATTCCTTCAGAAAACTATTTTCCAGGAGCATATATGCTTCCTTTTAAAGGCTTTTGGGACATGAATTATGGAGCTTTACTCAAAATTCACTTTTTTAATATGGGAAAATAAATAGAAAGGCAGCTTTGCATTACTAACTGCAACCAAACACACTTGAACATATGTGTCAGAAGCAAATAAGTGAAACATCTTAGGAGTGGCTAAAAGTGACACAGAACAGAGGCCGTGTTTTTGGATGTGTCCCCATCTTCACTTTGGTTCTGAATCGTAAAACCTTTCTGCACAAAGTACAAATGACAATATTTTAGACATGGTTAGTCATTGAGTTACTCTAAGGAGATCTATTTTTTTACATATGTTAACCCTCCAAAACAGGAGAAAGTCAGGAAAATAATTGTTTTGCCACTTGTAAAATTACCAAGTGGGTGGCAAGATGCTGTTTTCCTACTCCAAATTAACCTAAGATTTATGAACATTTAGAAAAAGTTTAAGCTTTTTGTCCATATTTCACAATTTTGTCTAGAGGAATAAGAACTCATTGCTTTTGCTCTGGGAAAAGCTCCTCCAAGCTCAAAGGCAGAAATAGTACCAAGATCAGAAAATGAACTGCCACCCCACCCACAACTTCCTAATACAGTGGACATTTCTGTGAAAAATAAAAATCATATTATGCTTATAAACACAGTGACATTTCATAAGAATGTAGTAGAAACTATATCTTGTCATTATAAAATTGGGGAGGAGGAGTGGCTTGGGGAATCTAGAAAGAGAAAATTAACTAGAAATATTAAAGTTCTATAGTAGAGAACATAAGTGAAATAAAAACCTTGATCTTGATTATAGGAAAGCTGGTATAATTTAGGGCATACTCCAATTAAAGTTCTACATTTTTATTAACTGAAATGAAATGTGAATCATATCTTTCCTCCAAGGAAAATAATGGGGATTTTTTTTCTGCCATACAAACAAATTTACGATTCTGTCTCTAAGTTGTCACAGCCCAGCAACAATTCATTAACTGCAGAATCAGTGAATACAAAAATAATAATTGGGTAGAAAAAAATATACTACTTCTCAAGTCAGTAGAAAGGAGGGTAGCTTATATTGAATAGCTTGAAGTGCTATTCACTGGAGGGAGCTAACAATATAAAGGCAGCCACTTAATTTCTTACTAATAACAATACTCATAAAAACTTTAAACATTTTTTAAAAGGCTCTCATGCCCTATGAATATTGGCACTGCAAAGTCCCAGTGAAAGCCCCTGTCAAAACTGTCAAATACTTTCATACAGTTTACATCCATCTGTTCAGCAGAGCTCTGCAATGAAATAATTATTCATTGGTCAAGTAGACAGAGTAATTGCAAAAAACCAAAAATACTTCAGTAATTCTGAAAGTTGGATTTCCATTTCACCTGCTCAATGTAAAAGCTTACTACTATCACTAATATAAGCTTACTGGGACACAACAGGGATGTTGATAAAGTTTCAACGTGTACCTAACTTACATTTAGGAACCACACACTGAAAAATACCTGCTGTGCTGTATTCACATATGATATGCAGCTGAACTTACTGGTGATTCAATATCTTCCAGAAGTAGTACTGAGCACCGCTCACACTTCAGTAGAGTCTGGGCCCGATGCATAATTTTCTTTACAATTTTCTCTAAGTCAGTCTGTTCCTCAAAGAGGTCATTTACTACTTCCAGTAAAGCCTGTATACAAGGACAGAAAACTCTTGTATTGGTTGCAGAATTAATAAATACATGGAGCATTGCAAAGGAGGCATCATATCTGGAATGGATTTTATATGAGTGATCCATTGAAATCTTCATTCAAATAAAGTTCTTAATGATTATGGCAACAAAGTTGAAGTGGGGGTATCTGAAGAATGAAAGAGGTATTCCTTAGCTCACAACTGGGCACAATCCAACTCTTAACAAACAATGGGAGTCTTTCAAACTATTTCACTTTATTCCAAAAATGAAGCAATGGCTGTAATGCAATGCAGTATGGATTGAGTTGCTTGATTTAATATACTGAATTTTGGAGGACGTTTAAAACTCCATTTTATTCTCTTATTACCCATTTGCATGTTCAAAGCTGGAAAGAAAAATACCCACATCAATACTTCTATATTCCAATAGCAGTCTGATCCAGTCCTCATCACTGTGTCCCTAAAATACAGTGCTTTAAAATGAAGGGTTTCCCCCCTCATTTCATCAACTTTAAATATTATAGGCCCTGTTCTTTCTTACCATGGGCCTGAAGAAGCTTACTCTTCCCTTTATTCTCACTTAGGGCACTGATGCTAAAGAGCACCATTATAGGAAAGCATATAAACTGTAGTGGTCTTATCTCTTCTAACATAGTGGCCATCAGCAAAATGATGACTGTCACTGATTCACATTTTCACAGAAAATGATTCCCAGTCACCAGACATTGCCACCATTCAGGTCTGGCTTCATAGGGAAGGCACAGTATGGGATTGTGCGCCACTTGGTACTTGCCAACTAACTTCAGCCATGGACCAGGCAAGGTTAAACACCACCAATAGGTCAGAAATACAATCACGTACAGGCTAGCACATAGCTGTTCAACGGCAATATTTGTTACTCTTTGCAGGGCTGAAGCAGCAACAAGAAACAAAGAATCTGTACCTCAATTTACCAAATTTGTTATTTTCTAATGAAGAATGAGAATGCCCCTAACACTTTTCTGATAATTATCTCCCTCAGAAGATTAAATGCTGACTCCTCTGTGTGGAAACCTGCAGCAAAATTTAAATCTCTGTAGTCAAACAATTATTTTATTTGAACATCAAAAAATTGAACATCAGTTATTTTTTTTGAACACAAAAGTCCCGAAGATCCCAACCAACCAACCAACCAACCAACCAACCAACCAACCAACCAACAAAAAAGCTACCAAAAAAACTCTGGCAGACAATCTTTTTTCCCCCCAAGTCTCCTCCAATCTCTTCCCCAAATATAATAGTCTGTCATCAGACTTGGACAGAAGACAAACTCAGATGCCTCATGACCCTTAAACACAGAGGTCATTAGAGAGAGCTATTTTTTTTCAGAGCAGTGAAAAGCATTAGTTTTCATACATGCAAACACCAAAGTAATGAATATAAAAATGTCAGAGGTCAATATACAGACCCAGACTACTGTAGTTACCCCTGCCTTGTGAAGGAAGGGTAGGTTCAACATTACCAGAGGTATTTCTACTGAAGTTTTCGATCTGTGATCCAAGCTAACAAAAATATAATTTCCTGTCATTGCAGAAGGGATGATACAAAAGAAGCCAACCATTATTAAAAACTCCTTAAAATTACCATTTTGTTTCTTCAAAAAATAAAAGACCTCTCTGACAAGGGAATGACAAGGGAACTCAGCATTATTTTCACTTCAGAGCCTCCTGTCCCAATGCATGCATGGCACCAGTGATCATGAGTGTGTATTCTACGGAGATATGCTGTCAAAACCCTTCACATATAGGGTTATTTTCCTTGCTTAATTTTATAAAGGTATATCCACTTTATTTGCACATGAACTGAATATTAAAAATTCAGGATGGCAAAGGTTTGAGATTAGTAGAATTTTATGAGAGCTTGAATCTCTGCCTAAGTAACATTTTCTCCTGCACCATCTGTGCCACAAATGCAATTGTTTCAGCACCACAAGACGTGGAACTGACATCAGGAAACAACAGCCACCACTACGAGTGTATTTCTCTCCCACACTCTCTGCTTGCTGCCTCAATCAAGACAGGGATCTTTTGAAAATAAATTTTTTAAAATAAAATTGTCTGCTTAGTAAACACATATGCACAGCTGGAATCTGCAGAAACAAAAGAGAAAAATTTGATGTTGGCCCACTTGATTTTGCACTTACCCTGCTTCTGTCGTATTCCTTCCTTGAAGCTGCAAATAGCTGGGCATTGGATATGGCAATCCCACAGAAGGGGAGGTACATCTGCATCACCTAGTATGGAAAGAAACTTGCAGTCATTAAAAAACTGGAATTATTTATAGCAATTTCTTACTGGGAGAGAGACCTAAACTTAGGGGACACGTCACAGGAAGGTCTCAGCTCACTCTTCAGCAGAGCACTAAACACAAAACAAAATTATCATGGTCAAGGCACATCAGATGCATGGAAAGAGATCAAATGCCTAGGAAAGAACAAATACAATTAAGTTTACAGGTCCCAAAAGTCTGGGTCCTCCATAATTTCTCTTGGAATCTGTGGATTCTCAATACTACAAAATGTCTTCTGAAGATTACTTTTGATTACTTTAGACATTATAGCTTCCCTAAAAAAATATTCTTTATTTCTCAGGACTGCTTTTGTGTTCTGAGCACAAGAAGCAAGCTCAAGTCACATTCCTGTTGAGGAATTCTACATCTAGAGTGCATAGATTTTGGGGAATACCAGCACAGTGGAGCACAGCACATTGATCCTACACTATTATCAGAAAACTGATTGTCTTCTCAAAGAAGGTTAAAAAAAAGAACATGCTTGAAAAAATGTATAATCATACATTTAAAAAGATTGAAAGGGAGGGACTGGGAACATAGTTTGAGGTGCCCAAGATGATTTTAGTTGACTGTGTGAAGTTAGTAAACTAGGCCAGTCAAACAGTTGAATACCTGTGGGACTGGCACTTCACAAGGATGACAATGGATCCAAGTCCAAATCCAGCATTTTTAAGCCACACACTGGTTACAAGTCTGTAACATACTGCCACTTCTGAGAGGTTCCCAGGCTTAGGTCTCAGACTTCTAGCAAATTGTACAGCTGCTGAATAGTCTTAATATTTGCAAAGCCAGTGGGAGTTGAGGCACTCTGCTGTTTACAGAGCCGAAGGAATGCTGTAGTAGCTAACCTTTCTTCTCTTTGGTTTGTCTATTGTAAGAAATCCTGTCTGTGACAAATTTTGGCATTAAGAGGGTGGCATTTGCCTTTGAAGTTCTATTTCATTAGAAAAATACTGCTAACCCAGAGACGTGGGCTATTTAGACTATCTGAGGGAAGAACCCAGAAGAGCAGAAACAGCAGCAACTGCTGTTATATTTATCTGCCTTGAACACTCCACTGGTTCCATACCTGCTTAGTCTGTGTTTGAGTAATGATGAGCTTTTGGAAAGGATCCTCAGATCCTCTGAATTTTGTACCTTCACACCTGGCGCTCTGTCACAGTAACTGCAGACTTTAAGGGTGCACACCTACACTACTAATTTGGAAACACCTTGCTTTCATCCTCTTCCCATCATGGTTGCCTCCAGAGGAAAATGACATTTTAGACTCTGCAAAACACTCATCTCTTCGAAGAGGCAGTAATTAAAATACCAACTATCATGCCAGATCTACAGGACAGAGTACCCAAAATGAAAAATAAAGTACAAGTGTAAAAAACTGATAAGAGGGATTATTTTTTTTAATGGCCAGAGTTTCTCTGAGAGAATTTTGCATATTTAAGTTTAGTTTTTATTTCCAAATGAAACAAAAAAACCCTATCTATATTTTCTTGTACTAGTACTAAAAACCACAGCCAAGAAAGCAATCAGAGCAGAAAAATTTAGCTTAAGAAAAATCTGGCCTTTAGTGAAATTTTGAATACCATAATGAGACTGGATACATTTTTACTTAATAAGTAAATACTAGTATTTATTGTCTCCACACTGGAATCTCTGTTCCCAAAATTAATGTGGCCCTGTGACAGTGGAAAGCGCAAGAGAAGCTTATGAACCATCAGGCATCAAAAAACAGCTAGCAAAAATATCTTTTTAGTGAGAAGAAAAGAATACCTTGCACTACTGAAAACCAGTGGTCTCTGGAACCCAAACTCCAAGGCACTGGCTCTATACAGAAATTGCCTTCCATAAAACACAGTTTTATGAAATGTTAAGTGCCTGGAAAGCCACTGACACACATCACTCTTTTCACCACTCAAACTTACTGTGTAAGGTGCAGTAAAATTAAGAAAGACACCAAGCTGTTTAAGAAAACAAGTGAAAGAAAGAAAGAAAGGTCAACAATTATGAAGAGAAATAAACAAGAAAAAGCCTGTCATGTAGAGAGGAATCATCACCCTGTGGTTCAATTATTCCTGTCTACCTAAGATTGACAAAACAAAAGCCTACTGTTGTTCCTCTTTTGTACTCTTTGAAAGGTCAAAGTGACTTTTCCTTAAGCTACTTTTGGCAAGTTATAATACAGCACCAAGTACACAAAGAATGAAGATGTTTCTAACGGTAGCTGAATTTTAAGTAAGACTTCTTAAACCAAAATTGCTCAATTGGATAGAAAGCAGTTATTGCATTATTATTTCAGATTACAGATTCAAACCTGCAGTATTAAGACTATTTTACAAGCACCTCTAAGATGTTTGTGCTATGACTGTGGACACTCCATACAAATATGGAATATCCTAATATTCAACTCTTATCTTTCTGAGGCGCAGACTGTAAGGAGCTGGTATTTTTATGCCAGATTCACACTTCAGGGATTTTCCTTGCACAGGGAATTAAAAAGTTGAGGAAATGGTACATAACACCATGATATAGACACATCCTTTCTCCCACCTTTTAAGTGACAGATAACTAATTACTAATTTCCTGGTGCTCCAAGGTACAAACTGGCCCAAAGGTTGAATATGCCATGTGCTTCCATTACACCAATGCACAAAGTATTTGTGTGAAACTCGTGGAAAAACACCTTATATACCCTTCTCAAGTACATAAAGTAATTTCCCTTTGTTAAACTGAAGGCTATTTAAAAAATAGTTTTGAAGCAACATGGAATATATCTGGAAGAGAATTTCCTTCCATATCTATTTTGAATTAATTAAAGGAAATGATTCTGCAGATTTACTAAAGTGATTTTCTAAGAAAGAAAATAGGCAGAATTTTTAAAAAATCAAAAACAGCTTTAACAGATGTGCCTCATTAAATTATTTTGTCTAATAGGATTAGTTGCAATGATTCATCGCAGTTCTGTGTGACATATTGACAAACACATCAGTAAGAATGCAATACTACATTTTATAAAAATGGTGTTCAGGCTCAGTAACAACCTAATGAATGGGCTGAGATGTTGAAAGAGACTAGTTTTTGTTGGATTTGTTTTTTCATGACAACTATAAGGCATCAGATATAGTAACTTCAGGTTACCAAGTTTATATTGTAAATTACTTGAACCTTCAGGGTCCAGGTGACCTGGCCCAGTTTCTCTTAATTAACCCTCCAATAAGTATCCTTGGGAAGTAACTACTTTCACCTCACAAATTCACAGCAGTATACAAAAGCTAAAAAGCTGTACTCACAAACTGTTCAATATTTTATCAGGGCTGGAAACCTATGAAAAGAAGTAGTAGTAATGGGCACTTTCAGTATCTCACTTTTTTCTTTTTTAAATTCTATTATTTCATAATTGTATGTTAGGAGTATTAAAACACAACTACCAAGGAAACAAACAGTATAATTACATGAAGTTTTAATATTCAGTTATGCAACTACTTACATTTTCAGCTAGGTCTTGAAGACGACATATATTTACTTCAAAACTACTCCAGTAAGATCAAATGTCTGCCCTGACCATAGTTACTTTTTACTTCTCATAGGATATATTTCTATTGCTTTAGTATCTCCACACATCTCCACACTTGTATCCCCAAAGTCAGACCTTCAAATCCACAATAACTGAAGCAGGAGCTTGATATTTGGAGGTAAAAAGCATTTCCAGCTTCTGTAGTATTAACTACTAGGACAAGTAAGCTACAAACTGTGCTTGTTGGGTGGATACTTTTATTTTATGGCATCAGTTCAGAAACACACCAGTGCTCTCTCACAATTTTAAAGGGCAGTCTTCCATATGTTTCCTCTTCATAATCACGGTTTTACAGGCCAAAAGTTCCACACCTGGTTGCACAGTTGTCTGGGCACATCAGCATCTGGACACCTACACTATAGCAGCACAATGTCTTGAGATGTGACACTCATATTCCTTCCATAGATGATGAAACATAAGAATACGTAAGTTAATAAAATGCTTCTTAGTGTTTCTCTGAACATCTAAAAATGAGGGTTTCTTCTCATCATCTGGGTTTGGATTTCACAATAACTTTACACATGATACAAATCTTTTTATCATCAGAAATAGGAAGGAGACCTCTGGCCAAACTCTTTCTGACAATGCATGTCAAGAGATACCACCTTTCCCTTCACTGCACAGCCTGGGGATGAGGGTCCTTATGGAACCTGCTAACTCTTTCCTTGCTGCATAAGAAAAACCCCTGTTGGTTCCATCTGCAAAAGAAGGCTGTTTTCTAGAATTGCATGCCTCATAGGAAGTAAGTTCTGAAATTTTCTCTTATGAGAGGAAAGTATAAAAACAACAAAGTTGCATGCATGCAGACCTGCAATGCAGAAAGTTATTAGCTAATGGTGAAAAGCAGCCAGTGCTGCAATGGCAGCACACTGCAGAGGTAAAATGTGAGCTTCACACTTGCTGGCTGGAAAGCAGCCCTGACTTCAGCTTCAGCAAATGCAGTGACATTTCCCCTGCTTCCCCTGCATACGGCTTTGCCCTCGTGGAGCCTTCTCCGAGAGCACTCACTGCCAAAACTATTCCAGATAGTCTAACTCACGGTTTCTGGCATACTTCAAGCACCCCCTGCCTGTGGTCAGAAAAGAAAACAATTCTGATGTCTGACAGAAGAAAGAAGCTTCTCAGTAATGCTTGTGTACTCACTCTGGCACAAACTCCAGGTTGAGCTCTCAGCAAATGCCTGTCTGGTTCAGTTGTTTTCTTTAGCGGCCACAGGAGCCACTTCTCTTTACACAGCTTGCTTGGTGAGCCTGTGGGGAAAGGAGCTAGTACAGCCTTCCTAGAAAGAGAAAAGAAGTCCTTTCAAAGGAAATGTTTTTGCTATAGTTTAAAGTGATAAATGTTTTGTGGACATATTTGAAACCAAATCAGGGAAGCCAGCTGCCCTTTAAAACATTTCCTAATGTGTTCAAAATAGGTTCAGAAAATTAAATATTCTACTGAATTCTGAAAGCAATAAACTAAATCCAATTGAAAAATGGTTAAACACAAGTGCTCATCCAAAATCCATTACCTCCTGCCAGCTGTGCAGGATCTGCCAAGCCACACACACATCTGATAAAATCTAATTGTCATCTAAGTTTGCAATTCTAAGAAATATTTACCAAAATTATCTTTCCACCCCAAGCATGGAAAAGATAATTGGTTGGTAGAAACATCCATGAATTGTAGGCACCCAAGTAGGGCACTTGTATCACTGAACCTGCAGAGGTTCCTGGGCCAATCTTCTACTGCTTTTTTAAAGTTTATATTTGCATGTGATTATTAATGCAGTACCATAAAAATGTGCTAATGCTTGCAAACATCCAGCAGCATCTCTGCCCTACAAAGCTCACTATCCTACTCTGGAAGCTTTTGGTGTCTGTAAACAGCCTGAAAAGGACTACAGGAGCAATGCTTCAGCCCTGACTCTGTACTTGCCTGCCGCATAGAATTACTGGCACACATTCAAACTAGATAACTGCATCGACAGATTACAAAACACATCTCTGGTAGAAGCAGACTTATTATAGTTTTAAAACCTGACTCCTATGTAGGTCACTGTCCTCACAAGCCATGGCACTGGGAGACTGTTGCCTGCAGGACCAAAGGACAGGAAAGGGTGCAGCCAAATATGCTCAACTCTGACTTTTCTGCAGGCCCCATCACTGCCCTCTAGCTGTTCAACACAACCTCATCTTCTCTCTTTTCTGCTATACACCCAAGGTCTTTAAATTGGGAAAACAAATGAACACATTGAACTTGATTTAAAATAATACACCTGTAAGGCTGTTTATACAGTCAGAACACATCTACTAATCTTTTTCTGGCAGGTATTTGAACATTTCTTGACACAGTCACTTTACAGCTAGATATTATTCATTTTTCCCCTCATTACCTGGGTTCGAACCTCAAAAAAATCTAAACGAGACATGCTGAATTATACTGTCAAAAAACCAAAAACATAGGAAGCTGCTATTACACCAATTTTTAACAATATTTGATAAGACATAAACATTTTAACACTGCATTAAATTTAGCAGTCTGTATAAAATGAAAAGGAGAATAACTGTACTGTAAATTTCCTTATAACACCTCATTTTAAATGATGTTGCTCCAAATGAATCTGAAATATGAAAACATTTCTGCTAAAGACTAGAAAGCCAAAAATAAACATATGTAAAATGGCTGCTATTCTAGGATCCAATCATCTGATCTCCTACATGCAAAATCCAGCTATTTTCACTGGAAATGTCTCTATATTTTACACAAACCTGAATCAGTGATGCCCACTAATAAGCCCTGTCCCAGCAAACACGTGAAACTTCCACTCAGTTATTCAACATGTGATATTAAGTCAGGATTTCCAGAAGGGAAAATGAGGACAAGAGGAGCAAAAACGTTTTACAAGTCATATCAGTGTTTCTATTAAAATCAGAAGCGTATGAACTGAAAAAGAGCAGAGGTAGCAGATAAGGAGCATCACCATGCCAGTGTAAGCACCTGTAAGACCAATGCCTGGCATTAACACTTAGCTCTAGGGCTTCAACAAACTCACATTGAGCTATAAAGCAAGGAAAACTCAGCTTGCAGGCAGCCCAAGGGAGGGCTGCAAAATTACAGCAGTATGATTAAACCAATGAACGAACTTGTTTCTATGTCATAAATATAGTGACAGCCATGGAAACTCCTCACTGCAAGGGCTGCTGAGGACTCTCAGATATGGATGATGGAGGCATGGGCTATGTCTGTGAGACTACCCGCAGGCAGAAGGCCATTAAATCAACCCAACAGTTATAAATTATGTTTCTTTAGCAGCTCTAGAGTTTCCACCCATTGAGCATTGGCAGGGCTTTGTAGCAAAGTCTTATGGAGAAATGCTAAGCAGCTTTTATTAGTTCATCTGAAATAGCAGGAATAAGAAGCATCACAAAAGACCATGAATCCTCAAAACCACAATTTCTACCCACAAATAAAGTTCCTCTCTGTCAAAGGGTGAACATCAGTTATATTTGAAACATCTAAATTATATCATTACCGTAAAAAACAAAAAATCAAGTGGAGATAATTCACAGAGGGCATTTCTCCTGTGTAATGCTTTCCAGAGAGACTAAGAGGGGCTGTTACTGCCTGGCTGCTCTGGTCTGCCCTGTTTGAAGAGGAGTCACTAGAGGCCAGCCTCCGAGCACAGGAGCCTGCAGTTCTGTAAGGCATAGTATGCAAGTTCTGCAGTGCCTAAACCTGAGTGTCTCAAAGCACTTTGGCAGACCATGAACAAAGTTTTACAGCAGTGATGTCAGGTAGTAATTTTTATCTAGAGACAGCAAAACTGAGCCAAAGAAAAATTAACTGATTTCTGAAGGGAGGAAAAAGGTCACAAAGAAAGATTTAGTCAAAATTTTGGAAAGACTCCTGGCTTGCACTATGCTTGAATCAGTGGAACCAGTTTTATAAATGTCACTGCATGAGATGGGAAGATCTTCGTATTGGCAAAGTGAGAGCTGTGAAGACTGATACTACCAGTGCTAAAAATAGGAATTGCAGATCAGACCTTTAAATTGGCATAGGAGAATTAATAAGTATCACCTCAAAGCTATCTTTCCTACAACACAATTGCAAACTTTGATCTTACCATTTCAAGTTGCACTCAGCTGTCTCCTAGCAGACAATATATATAATAATTGATCGTGCTAATTGAATGGCGTTGAAACCAAGAGGTAAATTCCATATGCATCCATACAATGAGAATGTCATCTTCAAGTCACAGTTCTACTTAAAACTCAGTTACCAACTCCCAATTCTTGTTCATGATGAAAAAATAGATTTATTTACTTACTTCCTGCTGCAGACCATAAGTATTAGAGTACACAAACTGAAAACTACTTCTACTAATTCTTGACTTATCCATAACTGAATGAAGATATCTTCTTTCATTTTTCTGTATGAATTAAAATCTTCTCTGTAGAGCCACAGTGCAGATACAGGACCAGAATCACAAACTGGCTGAGACTGGATGGGGCCTTTGGAGGTCACCTGGTCCAACACTGTGCTCAAGCAGGACCGCCTAAAGCTTTTTGCTTTGTCTAGAAGGCTTTTGAATATCTCCAAGGATGATGATTCCACAACCTCTCTGAGCACCTTCTCTGTCTCTCTCACAATAAAAAGTGTATCCTGACTTTCAGACAGAGTTTTCCGTGTTTAAGCATATGTTCATTGCGTCTTCTCCTGCCACTTGGCACTGAAAAGAGCCTGGCTATGCCATCTTTGTATCCTACCATCCCCTGTTTATACACAGTGATAAGAACCCCCCTCCATGAGCTAAACAGTCAGCTCTTCTTTGCTATACAGTCCCAGCTCCCTAAGCCTTTCCTCATAGGGGAGATGCTTCAGTTCCTTAATCCTCTTTCTGCACCTTTATTGGACTCTATCCAGTACATTCATGGAAATACTTGTACTGGGAAGCCCACAGCTGGACATGTTATGTAGGGTCATGAGTGAAACTTAATCCTGCTGTTGTATGAATGCTGTGTGCAGTTTAACAAAGAAAAAATTTAGCTAATTTATATATAGCAGTCTGCACTGAGATCCCAGTGATATTAATAATTTTTTATTCAGGTTCTCTCACATACTTCAAGATGTGTTTTTTGATTTTTGAAGAAGAAATTACTTGAACAGTAGCCTTTTTTTCCATATTGGACTTCGTTTAAGAGAGAATGCTTCTGGCAGATCATACTGTAGATACTTGATCCTTTGCCATACCAAGCTCCTCTTTCAGCAAGGTGGGCATTTTTGCCTGACTGAAGTAGCCAATGTCAGCAAAATCCTTCCAACTGAAGCTCCAACTGGAACACAAAAGCCTGAATCTAGCACATTAACCAACCAGGTTATGTTGTGCCTGATATGAATAAGTTTAGCTCACTCAGCTTCTCACTGTTTGCAGCATCAGTTCCAGGGAGATGGAAAAGGTTGGCTCTGTTCCACAAGGAAAAAAATGTCAAGCAATTTTTCTTAAGTGAGATGCATAATTTGGTGACAGCTTAAAAGCAAGCCAGGGAGTCAAGACACCAACTATATCCCCTTACATTACTGCTTGAGAAACAAAGCATCTCTAGTGTTTCTTAGGCAACAAAAACTTTACCATCACACAGAAAAAAATCTTCAAGTGAGTGGAAATATTCCAAAAAGGACAACAAATAGCATTAGTGACCCTTCCTTTCATCACATCATTTTATATCTCTCTATCAACCAAAATGCATCTGTACCTTGACCCTTTCTTCCATGATACATAGAAGCACCACCACAACACAACATAATCACATCATACTTTTTACATATATCCTTACATTATTTTGTTGAGTTCCTCCTCAACATTGGGAAATTTGCCAGCGGTCTTCTACATTTACCTATTTTGAATTTATGTATATTTAGTGACTAATATTGTACTGAATGTCATGGCACTTCATGCTGGTGACACTTGCCTACTCTTCATGTATTTCTACAGAATCATTCTTACTCTTTTTTCCACTTTTTAAGATGAAAAATAATGGTAAGGAATGCAGTGTATTTTAAATGTATCATTTTTACTCATAAATTTTTTCGTAGGAATGCAATGTTTCTGCAAAAGCGCAGAATCTTATTCTTGCAGAATTGATTATACAACTGGACACACTTGACACATGCTGTTACTTGAATCTGATTATACAAATTAGGAATCTGAACTGGTATCAATTATAGCATTTCCAGACCTGATCAAAAGCACTTCTAACATACTGTAATTTGTACCCATTACAGTTTGATAATGTTTCACATGAGGAAGTAGGGGAATAAACCCTAAAAACCTTTGCCTTTAAGAAAACAGTTCAAACCCTCATGTTGAATTCATATCTGAGGTAGAAAGGAAGAAAGCACTGTATAGTAATAATATCTTTAGAACATTTACTATGTAAAGTGACAGAGAATTTGCTGGAAGGAAACTTAGCTGTTCTTAGTAGTTTGAGGTTGGCAACTACTGAATTGGTGACAAATGGAAAGTAACCTGATTCCAAGACAATAGAATAACTTCTGAAACCACAAGAAGAAGGCTAATTTTTGTTTCAAATGAAATAAGATTTTGAAAGACCATCACAAAGTACAGAAAAATTCCTGAACTGTTTCTTAATAAAACTATTTATAGGAAATTATGTTGAGCAATTATATATTACCTCTCCTTTATTATGAACACAGTTTCAAGAAACAATAGCAGAAAAGTAGCTGAGCCAAATAGTGCTCTGATTTACATTACTGTGAGCTTGCAGTTATACCTCTGACATCTTTATTTGGATTTACAGGGTTGCAATTTACAGAATTTAGTTGTCTTTAAAAAAGGAGAAAGGTGTTTGATTCTTCAGGCCATTTTTAATCAGCTCTGGCTCTACTAATTTCACTGAAGGCAGGCTGATGTTAAGTTTTTTTTACCCTTTCCTGGCAGATATCAGTCAGAAGAAACTGAGCTTAAATATTAACAGAATTTCTGTGGAACCAGGTAATTTTTCATATAGCCTGAATGGTTTGACATTCCTTGCTTTTTCTGTAATTATATCCATGTCTACCAGGATGTCCAAATACCACATTTTACTGTTTAGTCCATACACAAGAATGTGCCAACTAAAAAAGGGAAGGAGATTCTAATCTCTGCACAAAACTTTTAATCCTAACTGTAATTTCATTGACAGTATGCAAAAAAATATATGCTGCCTTTTGGTAAAACCTAACCTCAATATTTTAGAGAAAGTGATCCAAACTTGTGCTTCAGTTTTCTCTCTTCACTGCAAAAATGGGAAAAAGAAGACATATGGCAAAAAAGATTGTCCAACAAATAGTAAAATGTGCAACTTATGAAGATAAACAATGATTCATCTGCTGTATTGAAAACATACCAGTTCTAGGACACAAATGTGCTTTCATATGAAAAAAGATTCACTTACTTCTGTCTTTAAACTTTAGTTATAAAAATAACTTGAATCCTGTTTGAAAATTCAGTTGTTTTGCTGAGAACCCTGACCTGGCATCAGGAGTCAAGGTATCCCCTTTCAGTTTCACTTAAGCCTTGAAAGGATACAATTTGCCAGAGCAGTTAAAACTAAATGAGGCATGTTCTTGAACTAAAAGCTTGTTTTTTCTTTCCTTTGAATTCTCTCCAGAACCAGCACTTTATCCTAAATACTATTTTGGTATTTGTTGATTTCTTCATTATATCTTCCATTAGCCTTGCAACCAAGGAGGTCAGTATCATTAACTGTTTCCAGTTTCAACTCATGAAATTTTAAAAAGAAAATCAAATAGTGATTTGGATACTTCCTTAATTTCTTAGAACTTACAATTGTTCTAAATTGTAATTGTTCTAAAACAATGGTTTACAGAAAGCAGCTGTGACATACATTTGTATATGTTAATTGAAATAGTGGTAATTAACTCAGTTAATTGGTGACTTACAAAACTGTCTTTTGAGCATGACTGATCAACAAGGTACTGGGAGAAGCACTGGATTCCATATTACTGCACCTTTGAGTTTTAAGTCTGGGTGGGCTTCAGCATACTGATATGAAAAATTTATTTTCTGTGCTGCAGACTTCAAGGGGCTGTTGAAAGTGTGTGGGCTGGTTTGGATGTGAGCCATGTTTTTTCCACACATCATTGTGTCTCCTGCACTAATGACTCACACCTGCACATGCTGCTATCTGATTTCTAGACAAAGTTATTTATAAACTGGAACTGCACTGCTGAATTCTGGCGGTGTAACTATACCAGTCATTATTTACCTAAAGTGCTTGTCTGTGAAGCACAGACAATTTGGGGACATCGAGTTCGCTCGCCTTTGAGGAGCCGTGAAAACTGGACGCAGCTTCTCCCTGACAAAACCCACATTGCAATTTTATCTTGCAGGCTTCTATGGATTAGATGTGGTAACACACTACTTTTCACGTGGCTGCAAGATAAATGCAGGATTACAGGGTCCTACACACAGAGAAAAAACTCATCCTATCTTCTCTCACAGCAGCTGCTGGAATTATTTCCTGTAGTGGTGTTTTATACTTGAAGACTTGCATGTCGCAGACTTCAGAAAAAAAAAAGCTATTTTATTCAAGCAAAAATATGGCTGCCCCAAGTTTATGATTATAATCTTGTCTGCAGTCACTCACTGGTCCAGAAAAGTATTTAAATTTTCACATTATGGTCTGTGCCTTCAGACACTTCCCCAGTGCTCAGGCTTTTGCTAGCTATGATTGTAGAAGCATCAGCATTTGGTACCAATTACATATCTCTTTCTCCTTTATCTGCAAGTGGCCATGAACTATTTTTCCTACAGCTTCACATGATGCCATTTGTCTTCCTTTCTTTCTTTGGGGCAACTTGGTGAAGAACACAGAAGAGCAATTCAGAACAACTGCCTAAATGACCTCTCAGTGAGAAAAGCATTATGAAACAAACAAGGGGTCACATCCTCAGAGAGATAAAAAAGTCATCTGCTGCAGTGTAAATTTTCAAAGATATTAATCTCAAGCCTAGTAAGCACACAGCATCTTGCCCCATAATTCTGAAAATCATATAATGTTTTCAGTCTTGGATTGAAGTGATTGTATATCTAAACAAAGCTCTGTTTAAATGAAAACAAAACAAAACAAAACAAAACAAAACAAAACAAAACAAAACAACAAACTCCAATAAAGTAAGCCTTTATACAGAAAATCAGGTATATAAGCAAGCCTGTTACTTAAAGACATGCATTTTGCTTCCAGCAATGCAAGGTTCTTCCACACATAAACTTATGTACACTTCTCACTGTGTGCCTCAGAAGAAAAACCCTAAAGTATTAATATTAATGTGGCTGTTGAACTGCACACTGGAGAGCATTTGGTTTCAGGTAGCTGAGTTGTGCTCAGAAATCAATATGCTGCTGTCTTCCTTGGTGCAAACTTACTGATATTAAGGGTTTGCTTCTGCCTATGTTATTAGCAGTTCAATAAGGGCCAAATGATTTTAAACTTTTACAGATCACTCAGCAAAATAAGGCTTCACTTCCAGTTAAATAGTATCATAGTTAATTAGGCTTTAAGTAGTATCAGAGTAGATAATCAGAGTTAATTTAGCTTGATTCTGTAGTACCCGAAGTTAAAATATTTCACAAACTGAGTAAGGATATCTTCTCTTTAAGCTACAAAAATAATAGGAAAACTGTTTCCTTTCATCATACAGGCTATGCTCCCCTCACAGATATTTTACTAAAAAGTGCAAGACTAGAGCAGTGTTCTTTGATTTGATTAGGGTTTGAGTAGGTTTCCTCTTTTTTTGTCTCCATAATTTTGGACTGCATAAGTTGACATTAATCAAGCAATGAATACTCACCAAGCAAGGCTGTCTGATCAGGGAAGTGCCCTGGGTCATACATCCTTGCTTCTTACAGCTGAGTCGAAGTACAACAAAAAAAATTCAAATTCAGTTCACTGTGCATTTGTCCATATTTGCTCCCCTTCTGCTCTTTTTCTGTTTCCGTGAGTTTTAATATTTTCCTAATGCCCAGTATTTCTTACCTGCTTAAGAAACTACCTTTCTTAGTTTAGAGTATCTTTTGATATGCATTCAATCTTGTTGCAGTTCTTACACCCACTCATTTTTCCATCTTTTCTGTCTTCTTTTTTAGTTTATTCTCTTCTCAAAATTATTATTTTCAACTTCATCTCTGTTTATGACACAACTAATTTATCTAATAGTTCTCAAAATAAAAAATGTCTGTAATTCATTAGGTTTTTTTTTAAAATAGTAATAAATTCACTACTTCCATAAGGAAAGTATTTTCTTCATGGAACTAGAATAGCCCAAGAACTGGTGAATTCTGCAGGCCTGCCTTTCAAGTGTCTTTAAATACTACACAGTCTTGTAAATGGAATTTGTTTTTTTCTGCTTTTTCATGACAAAATTTTTACCAGTACCTGTGTCACAGGGAATTTTTTGGTGTTTTTAGGAACTGAACTCAAAGCATAGATTGATTTCACTGAAAAAGACCAATAGATGGTGCAGTACTATCAAATCCAAAGAATCAAAGAGCTCTATATTCTTATACAAACTGCCTAAGGCATTTTATAAATAAAGAACTTGCTGCAAAGACTATCGATTCTGAAAACAGATAATTTTTAATTTGTAACTGTAGATCTGATTTCATATGCTGGGGGGAAAAAAAAAGAACAAAACCAACCTAACCAAAAAAAAAAAAAAAAAAACCAGGAAAAAACCCCAGACCACTAGGAAAAAAGTCTTGTGTCATTGAGGAGATCTTTCTGATCATAAGACAATTAAACAGGTACAGATTTAATATCTATAGTTTGATAGAAGTACTGAATATTACACACTGATTTAGGCCCCCTTACACACTCTCTTCAGGCCCATTTAGCACAATTGTGACTACAGTTGGTGTCATTAAAAGAACTACACTAAAGAAGTAGATATTGCTTTGAAGCAATGTTATTTTATATAGCGAATGTATTAATTCATCAGGTTGAACCAAGAAGAAAATAATCATGAGCACATTTTTTGCTCTAAGTGCTAACCCTCTGAGTTAGCCTTCAGCCAAAAACTTATCTTTCTTAGGGCTCTGCTAATTCTCCCTTGTATATGCCCACAAACCTCTCTTATTTCTGCTTATACAGGCACATACCACGTGACTAAGTTTCTCTGTTTTCTGCTGGGACAAGTGCACATCAGTTTGGGGACATCTGCTGGCTTGAGCCTTATATTCCATAAAGGAGCCTAATTGCTTCACGTGGCTATCAATACGTGAAGAGCCCACTGATTAAAGGTACTGACTTTAAGGTTTAGCCCAACACTTGAAATGATAACATGCACATTATTAATGCACTTTCTATTCCATTGAACGATGTGAAATAAAGAACACTCTTTTACTGTGTCCATTTCTGGGCACCTCAGTAAAAGAGAGGCATGGAAATCCTGGAGCAGGTCCAGTGGAGGGGTTCAGTGGTTAGGGGAGTGGAGCACATCTTTTACAAGAAAAGTGTGAGGGAGCTGAGTGGTGCCAGCAACAGGACAAAATGCAGCAGGCAGAAAACTGATTCACAGGAAGTTCCATGTGAATATGAGGAAGAATTTCTTTACTGTGTAGCCTTTTGAAGATGCAGAAGTTGTTAAAAAACTAAAAGATTTTTTGCCACCACCAAACACTTGTTCAGTGTTTGAATGAGAGGCGACACATGACTTCTATCACATAGAAACTCTATTGAGACTCTTACCTCTGTCACAAATACTACCATCTGCACAAGGCATAAGGAGAAAGACAGATGCTGTCAAAAGCATGGCAACAGGATAAAAGGGAATATGCTGAAGGAAGACAGCATTGCTTGTTGCAAAAATGGTGATGCAGCTGGTTGAAGTAGGAGGAGAAAAACGAGAGAGATGTAGAATGAGCCATAAACTAGTAAGCAGAATGACAAAGTTCTGAAGATGTCATTAAAAGAAAAATATACTTTTTAAAACCACATGAACAGTGTTGGGCTTTTCACAGTACCCAAGCTGTGTATATCCCAGCTCATAGCCAAGAATTTTTTTCCAGAACTTTGATGTGCAATAGCTTGACAAAGAAAATATTTTAAAAAACAGTTTGAGAAAAAAAATATTTTGAATACACTAGAAGAAAAAAGGCAAAGTTCAAAGGAGTTTCTTCTTGAGGGAAAAAACAAACGTTCACCTCAAACATCTAAAATGTGATAAAGCTGTAAGTCACTGAAAAAATATTCTGTCGGAAAATGTTCAGCCACCTTCAGCATCTAATAAAAGGCAATATTCAATTTTTAATAATTGATGATACTTCTAGACCAATACATGCAGAGATGCTGGATAACTTTATGGACAGGGAGACAGCTATTGAGTGCAAGCCATTTCTTGGCTCAGGTAGCCATAAGACTATTTTTGAGTGATGATATCTGAAGTACACTTAAAGTCTCTTCATCTTGTCAGCCTCAGAAGAACGCTGACAAGTGGGATGCAAATAAGGTCTAAGGCTACACAACAAAGCCAGGACAAAGAAATAGCAAACACTGTTTGTTCAGTATTTCAGGCAGACATGAGAAGCCTCTCCTAGGCAGGTGATAGAATCAGAAGTGCAGGTAAGTGACGTTGGGTTCAGTAGGATTTTGAGGCAGTCCGAAGGGATAAGGAGCTCGAGGCGCCGGCTGGCGCTGTAGTGCTTGGCATCCACTTGATGGCACTGTGAGCGGGGACAGGGCTGGCAGCGGGGCAGCGCCCAGCGCTCCCACCGCTCCCCGAGGGGGAATAAAGAGCGGGCTGGACCTGGAGAGCTGCGAGCACGTCCAGCCTGCCCAGCCTAAAGCTGGGCTGCGCTCGGACGGACTCAATGTCTATCCCAAAGTGCAGAGGCGCCATAAGGATGGCTGGCTTGATTTATGCTTCGTTAACACTTATAAACATGCTGCCGTGCTAAAAGTGTACAAAAAATAGCAGAAACATGAAGCTATAGGAGCGTCACCCCTTATCTTTGGGAGCCCCTACTCTAGCTGTATGTGCTCACTTAAGTTTGTAGTATCATCACCACCTGAGAGGAATGCGAGCCACTAGAGGGGGTGAGACCTTTTTCTGGTAGCACACGAGTGCGAGCTTCAAGCACAGGAGCGCAGGATGCTTTCCATCTCTTGTCTCTGTGTCCTCAGCCTGGGTCTGCCACAGCTTTTCACTCTCTCAGCCCTGCTCTTTCCTGCCTCCATTTCTTCTCTCCCTGTTGCAAAAACCTGTCTTAAATTGGTACAGTTTCTGTATCCCTACATGTGATTCTAAATTCTGTTTAACAATCAGCCCATGCCTGTTTGGGTTTTTATCCTGTGACAAATGAAAGTGATAAGGTATCAGCATGCAGCTCTGGTTACTGCAAAAGTACAGTCACAAGACCACAAATTTGAGTATTAATTCAGCAGTCCCACTGTCATACAAACAGGAGAGTTATAACCATGCCATTAGGCATGGCAGCAGATACTCACTGCAGCAGCTGCTGCAGAGACCTCTGTCCTCCAAGAAAAGCAGAATCAACTCACAAAATTAAAATCTTGAGAGAAAAGGAAATGCATAATAATTCCATTAAAGAAAAAAATCTAACACAGTTCTGCTGTTGTAACTCTGCCATTGTAAAAGATACATCCAGATACACAATGTTCCGATTATTGTTAGTGATACTCACTTTCATGATTCACAGTTATATTCAAGTGTTCATAATTATATTTATATAAAGTCTCACTGTAGCTTCCCATCAGAAGAACAGCAACTATGCCAGAAAAGCAGGTTCTGTTTAAAAATATTCATGAGATACTGTTTTAACAGTTAGATGTTTCCTTCTCCAACATCACATTCTACTACAAGCATCTAGCATTTAATCTTTTTATATAAGCAAAAATAGATCTTAGTATCTGACTTGACATATCTATTCTAATAAAATCCACAAAACTGACAGCAGATGCAAAACAGAAGGCCATGCATATTATAATAAAATTAAATTAGAATCAATTCTGATTATTCATCTCTAGTTCAGTTTTCATTAAAAGAAAGTCTAAGTACCTGATGAAACAATAATTGAAGTGTTTTGTTTTAATATTCAGGATGTATTACCGAAGTATGACATCAGCAAGGAACATGATCTCATTTTCATATTCATTTTATTGAATCCTCCTTGTATACAGAGGCTTATCAAATAAGTTTCTCACCATTCCTACTCTGAGAACGGAATTTAATTTTTAAATATCAATTTTATTTTTAAAGAATGCTAAAAGCTGTAATAGGTTGACGGGAAAAAAAACCCCAACCAACCAATAACCCCCACCTCTTTATTCTTCCAAAAGCAAGCATTAATGCAACAACTTCAAACTGATAGCTGTGCACATAAAAGCCTCAAGCTCATTCCCACAGGCTTTTATGGTGGCTTTTCACATCTCACTGGAATGGCCTCTGCTTCCTGCGTATGGTGATTTCCTAAAATCCGCTCCAGAAAAATAAAATGCTTTCCTTTTCTATATGAACTGCTTGGTCTGGCAGCGACTACTGAGTTCATCACCCAGTGGTCAGATGTTCATGAAATCACACAAAACCAGAGGTAATTTCTCCACTTATAGGGCAAACAACCGTCTCTACATTACATGTTTTTCCAAAACATAGGTTAAATGCAGTTGCTCTAATTCGTTAGTGAGAAACTTCTTGTCAATCTGCTGATTTAACACTCCTGCAGGCAGACTTCAGCTTTTGTAAGCCATCCACATCTCTATTGCTCTAATTTTACCAACTTCTTGAAGTTCAGAATTATTTGATATTGTTTAAGAGACTAGGGATCAGTGTTTACTCTTGAAACAGCTGTATTATAGAGGTGGCATTTCAGCTTCTGTGCATGTCCAGCAGGGTAGCAACAAACTTTGCCACCACTGTGAATCAAAATTTCTGGACATTTAGGATTAAAAGCTCATGACTTTACACTTTGAGTTGAGGAAGCCCTGAAACCCTAGACTAGAGCAGATTACCAACCTCTGTGATTCAAGCACAGAAGCAAGTACACAGGCCCCATTAGCTGTATTTTCTACTTGGGGTGACAGAAAAAGAAAACTCAGATTGTGTTTATGGTAACATGTCTTGGCAAGCTTCCTCCTTTCAAAGCCTCCTCTCCTTAGTAGGGAGTAGTACCGTATTCACAGCTATTCTGCTCAGTGGGACAAGTCTGCTGGGCTGCTCCAGCTCAGACCACAACATGTGGCCCTGCTGTCCTATAAGAGATCCCACTGACACTCACCACATGGCAGCTAGGACATCCTCAGCTCTTGGATGTCCACAAGCCCATTGCTGTTTGGCACTAAAACCATGCCACAACACTGGAGAGCTATTATCAATTAATTTGCTTTGTAACCATGACACCAGCTTTTCAAAATGCTAGTCTGTTTTTATACAGCAAAAGCTTTTTCTTAGGAAAAAACCCTCAAACCCAACACAAACTGCGCCCCAAAAAACAGAAAAGAGAAAAAAACAAGGTTTGTTTTTACCGATTCTACCACATAGACAGCAAGTTGTCAGCAAATTAATACTAAGGTTAAATCTATGTCAAGTTTAGTCCAAAGACCTTAGCCTTAATAGCTGCCATATAAATATTGTTTTGTTCC
Organism: Toxostoma redivivum; assembly: GCA_013397375.1. Classification (NCBI taxonomy): domain Eukaryota; kingdom Metazoa; phylum Chordata; class Aves; order Passeriformes; family Mimidae; genus Toxostoma; species Toxostoma redivivum. The sequence continues at coordinate 2,240,617 of VXBI01000139.1, read as the reverse complement.
ACTTAAAATGTATGTGGATAATTATTCTAATAAGGTTCCCCAGAGACCAAATTAACAGTTAAGGGTCCTACTCAGAGCTTTCACAAAGAGCTGTTAAATGAAGCATTCTTCCTGGTGCCCCACCCCTCTCACTATGCTGTTCACAGGAAACATTTTTCTAAATGCAGTTTGATAAACCTGTTAAGGGTTACCTGGAGTGCACTGCCTGAATAATTTCCTGCCTGAAATTTCTGACCACCATTCACTGTTATGAACAATGTGTCTCAATTCTCCTACAGTTCCAACAACATTTCAACTGCAAAAATCATCATAATATTTTAACGCTAGTTTAGTTCTCACCAGCTATGAAAGAGATGCAAAATTCTTATCATTACTGGTTAAACTACTTTAGCTTTCATAGTTTCAGTGAGGTCTAGTCTAGAATATGTAATCTGGCTGCCCAGTAACTCTTAGTTTTGTTGACTATTGTTACTGGTAATCCATGTTTTTCATGCTTTGTTGTAGGTTGGGGTTTTTGAATTAAAAACACAACATCCACAGCAATTCAGTGAGCTCTGGAATCTTTCATATGAACAGACACAGTTTTTGCTAAAATTAATAAACAGCAAAATTAACTAGTTGAGCGACGAATGAAACTTCTTTTTCATGGTAATGCAGAGACAGCAAGATGACAACAGAAGCAATGAAGACATGTCCAGACTTTCAAAAACAGTTCTAGGCATCACTAAAAGGTAGTTTTAAAACACTAAGAGAAATGCAATTGTTGGTTTTTCAGGCTCTAGTGTACAAAAAATGGGTTCAAATTTCTTCTACTTCTCCAGACCTGAAAACTACCAATGGTCAGAGCAGTGAAGAGGCACTGACCGGGGGTTTTGGGGAGCAGACACTCCTCTTGCCAAAGCAAACAGATGACTACAGAAAAAAACTGCTGCACCAGGTGGGAGATGGTGAATATTTTTAGGACAAAACAACTGGGATGAAAACGAATTGGGAATGACTTTTCACTCTGTTCACTAAAAGCAAAACCATAAGGAATAACATTAAATTAATTAAAGTCACATAGCAGTTCTTCACACAATGTGCAGGATATTGTAAAAGTTATAACTTTTCTTGCTTGAAGAAATGCCTGAATAAATTCCTAAGCAGAAAATCCCTGGGGTGGTATTAAATACACAGATACCATGTCTGGTCCTGAGCTGCAAATAACAGTACACTGGTGGGCTGTATGAGAGAAATACCATCCCATGCTTGCCTTATTCCAGGAATTTGCTTTCAGCTGCTGGCAGAGAAAGGTCCCATGAAAGAGGAGTACAAGAGTTTTATTCATCTGTGGCCACAGAATTAAACAGCCATTTCCCAGATACAGGGAAAACACATTTCTGTATCCTCCTCACAGGCATTACAGCTATATTGCTGCTTACGTACTCCAGCTGCTGGGATGCAGACAGGAATTTCTCAGGTGGACAATTGCAAAGATAGTGTGGAGGAGGTCTGAATTCCTTGTAATGTACAATCAGGAGTTTGCCAGTTAAAGAACAGCTACACTTTTGCAAACCAATCAAAGACAGCAGGGTGGCACAATTTTCATGCGAGTGAGAAACACTATAGGTAAAGCTGGGACAGAGATACGAAATACTATATGCAAAGCTGGGACTATTAAGCAAACTGCTGAAATGGATTTTTTTTTAAATTGTTTTGGTGTTTTTTAACCAAATCTGTTGAAATAAGGGATGCTACGTGCAAAGAAAGCAGTCAACAAGGTTTCAAAAGCTCAGACGGAGTCAAAAAGAAGGAAAATTATTTCCTTATTATAAAGTAAGAATACTTAAAATTGAAAATCTGATAGCACATATGGAACTGCATAATGCCATTTTTAGAATTATGTTTCAGAAGAGAGATCACTCTAAAGTGATTTGCTCAAGGGGATACTGTGAATCAGTGCTAGAACAACAATATTGTTTTAATTACAGTTTCTTATTAAGCCTGTATTAACTTGCTGAAGGTCAGAGGTTGACTTAATTTTTAGCAAAATTATTTACTAAGAAGTTTCCAATATCTCATCATGTAATCTATTGCTACAGATAAGGCTCTGCATCACTATTCCAGGGGGAAATACTTTTGATGGCAGGAACTGCTGTATGAACATTTCATTCTGCTTCAGGAATGTTAGGCAATTCACAGGAGATGCAAAATGCTATTTTCCAGAAGTGTATCAGGCCTTGAAGTTAGTATGAAGAACAGCTAGGGAGACCTGAATAGACTGACAGAAGTTCATAAAACACTTCACTAGGGACCAAGTTCTCCCATCCAGCCCACGGGGCACATCTCCCGTAACTGTCAGAAATAAAGGCTGCACCAGCTGCTGACCACAAAGGTTTCCTCTTACATGCTTCTGTAACAGGGCCCCAGTGCAGATTTCACTTCAAGCAAACAAGATTTTTCTAATAAGTTGTCTGTTCAAAATAATTTAGTGGGTTTAAGGGAGTTTTGCCAAGAAAAGAAAGACAGCTGAAAGTAAAAACTTTATTTCTTAGGTAAAGGAAGAACAAGGTTTTCCCCAGAAAAAAAGCCAAACCAAAAACAAAACAACAACCAAACAATGAAAACTAGCTTTTCTAATCAATTCCTTATATAGACAGTAGCTAAGAGTTACACTGTAACACAAGTACACATCATAGCTTTCAAGACCCGCAGGCTTTCTTCCTGATGACAGATGTATCAAACAAAATTCTAATCCTCCCAAGTCTTTGTATTATTGTTGTTTTGGTATTCCAAGCTTTTAAGTGAAAAATCTATTAATAAAAAAATGTAATATTAACATCACCCTTTCTAGTTACTAAGGTGTCTGACAGTTACCATCAGAACTGCAGAATTCTTAGCTTTTAGGCTGCCTCTTGAAAAATTTATTCTGCTTCTGATTGAATAATGTAGTATGTCTGCACAAAGGCTTCCATGATCATGGCATTTGGGTGCATTACCAGTCTTCCTGAGAAGTTGTTCTTGTGTTTGACCAGTAGAGATGTGGGCTCCTTTCTCCTGCTGCAATGCCTTGTGAATACTAACAAGAGGAGAAAACAGAACACAAGCTCCAGGGCTATTTCTACACTTCAGAATCTGCAGGAATACCCAGCATTTCTCTTAGTAAGATTTAGACTGAAGGTACTACTGAATGCTTCATAATTCATGTCTCTGAATATATGAGCTATCCTCATCACTCCTCTGCATTTTTTTCAAACAAGTATATAATTAGTAGAAGCAATTTTTGATAATGTGACTGAACAAAGCATGAAGGAAAGCAGCAGAGTGGACTGTAAACCTGTCTCCTCCAGTGGAAGCAACAGGAGCCAAAACTACTCCTTAACCAATCTCTTTTCAGTGATCTGACATGGATGAATTTAGGCTTCATAAATAGAATTGGGGGTCTGCATTAATTAAATGTTTTTATGTTAGAAAGGAACAGAAATTTGATTTTTAAAAGCCCATTAAATCATCAGAGATTCTTTTGTGTAGTTTAGTGAGCTCTGAGTCAAACAGATATTAGCCAAATGACAGTCAAGGTTTACAGATAAGAGCTCTTATTTATTCAAGTCTCTCCATATTAACTAAGAAGATGCAAGCACAAGCAATATAGGAAGAACCATCAGGTTCAGATTCCTGCTGGCAATTGCAGGAAGAATCCAGACGTTTTGTGTAATAGGGAGAGTAAGGAAGGTAAGAATAAAATTCCAGTCCCCACGAAAAAAACAGATGACAATTTGTCTTGAGCTGTTCTATAGAGGAGACCCTTCCTGACACCAAATCTGACCATTGGTTTGTTTTATGATAACATCTAGAGGTGTCAAGCAAGTATCAAGAATTTAGTGTAGAATGTACCATAAACACACAGCAACAAAGTATCCCACGAGTCTAGGAAAACATACATTTATATTTGAAAAAATATATAGTTCATTGAAATATCCCTGCAACACATCTTAGGCAGGTTTCCATACCTCAGAGATAAGGATGTCCGATTCAAATATTAACTGCAAGTCTCAAAACAGGTACTGATATAGGGCAGTTTTTGTTAAATTCTGAGTACATTTTGAGTCTTAAAATTAAAAAAAAAATCTAGACCTTCAGCTTAATTTGAAAGCATGACTGAATGTATACAAGACTGAAAGAAGTCCATGCAAATGTCTGTCATGGAAGTAATTTTGTGCTGTTGGTTGCACACCAATGGTGTTAAGCTGCCTTGATAAAGCAAATATCCTAGTGGCAAATTGCTTTAAACTCCCCAGCAAGACACTTCAGTTACTGTGATTTATTTTAATTTAGATTTGTGTAGCAAGTACTTTTCGAGAAGTGTGCCTAATAGACCATTAGAGTTTTCCCAGATAGCTGTGTTGCTTCAGCACCTTCATCCTTCAAATGTCTTCGTTATTTTCAGTCTTCTTTCAGCAAATTTGTCTCTTGCACTGGGAGGTAAGTGACATATGGGCCACATGATACCTTTGAGGATGATGCCATTTTTAAATAATAGCTTTTGGAGTCTCACTGCCATGCCAGAGTACCAAGGCAGATGCTAGCAGGAGGTTGTCACATATTGCAATATATGGAACACACAAAAAAATTCTTCATCTGATTTGTTTCTCATGTTCCTTTGTAGTGAGTCCATCAATTATTTTCAG
>VXBI01000139.1:2216807-2235895 GCA_013397375.1 Toxostoma redivivum | reverse complement strand
TTTTTTTTTTTTAATTCCACACATTCACAGAGCTGGAGTTATCGTTTTCACAGCAACCAGAGATGCTTGCCTGTTCTGGATCACTTACTTTCCTAGCAGTTTTATTTACAGTTGATTACTTCCCTAAGATAAAGGAATGGTCCTTACTGACTTTGAAATTGCTATCTGCCAGAGTAACTCAAAGCTCATCATGCAAAAACTTGCAGAAAATGAATTAGCAGGTATAGCAAAATCCCTGGAAATCATTCATCACTATGGCAGACCTTATGTAGGATATATTTAAGCTTTAACAGATATGGACAAAGAAGAGCGCAATAAATTGGAAAATTCAGAATCACAAATCTGCTATTAGGAATGTAAGAAGTAAGATGTTGGAGCATAAGAACGCTTATCTTCAAGCCCCCACAAACCAAATACTCATCAGATAAATCCTGGAATCTATAGACATATATACTTAATAAAACTATCCACAGAGCACAGACAACCAAATCCAGCTCTTACTTCCCCCTTCCAGGTCTCACTGCATTCAAACTAATTATTTTCAGCAAAGCCAGCAGGGTTTAATTCGAGATGGCAGCCTTGGGTACTTTTCCTGCAGTCAATTCACTTCTTTCAGATGAGGGGGATGTCAGAGGCAGAGAGAATCAGGATGCCAATTTAAGTGACCATGGAGCTGCTGTTGCTGTTTGTTAAGCCTCTCTGATGGAGGACTAGATTTGTTTTGGCACTGAATTTCAGAAGACTCTAAAGGGAAGACAATAATCTAAACCAGACTGTCAAACTCTTGTTAGGCTTTTCTCACCAGTCCTGGAACAAGTATGACTCACCAGCAAATAGCACATACACTTAAGTGAATCTTCACCACAGTACAGGGAATGCATGTTGGGTGCACAGTTCTTTCCAAGGCTTTGGGGCTTTTATCTTTCTGCTCTTTATGAAAATGAACTAGTCTCTTCATTTGCAAAATACATGTAAAAGTGTGTCACCTGCAATTTTTCAAAAAAGTTACCAATTACACAACACAGAGTAATAGTGTAACAAGGTACTCTAATATTGTTTGTATCCAACTGAAAATCTCCAAAATCAGTCTGCTCAACTGAGCCAGTAATTTTGGGGTGACAAAATGCATTGTGACACTAAACATCTTTCTCTTATGGCTGTCATCTAATTCTGCACTTAAACAATGAATTGGCTGAAACATCCCTAACACCAAAAGGAGAAAAGAGATTGGCAGTGGGAAACAATATTAAATGTGGAAAATTCACTTCTCTTTGTTCTTAGTGCTGTGCTTTTAACACTCTGGTCAGACATGTAAAAGAAAAACCTGAGAATTTGCCATGAAAAACAAAACCAGAACTTTACAATAGAATGCTCCATTTTAGATACTGCAAAATATAAACTTGGTTACAGTTTGAGAGCATTAAAAAATCCTCAAACCTTAAATATTTTATTTGCTATTAACTTCCTGAAAACAACTAAGAGTACATAAAAATGATGCTAGCATCTACTTAATTCTAATTGAAAACATAAGTCTTTGTTTCCTATTGACTCAAGACAGCAGTGCCTGACAGAGACATTTCATTATACAATATAGTCTTGTCATTTTATAAAAAAACTCCAACAGATTATTTTAATTGCTTTGCACAATACTAAGAGAGGAACGACCCTTGCAAACAAGAGCCAGACTCAAATGGTACTGACATTTTTCTGAGAGGGTTTCTGGGGCAGGAAAAAGGTTGCTAATTTACATTTTCATTTTCTAACCGTTCTGAAGCTGCTGGTTGTCAGAAACTGTAACATCAACGTAAAACTGCATAAAGGTCTTTTGCCAGCTACCTATCAGGCATTTCTGTACAAGCCACCTCAATCCCCAGGCTACCAAATGTTTCGTTTTTTATTCTGAAGAGGATTTCTCAGTTTTTACCTGCCTCCTTTCCTCATAAACATCTGTGTTGATGATATGGTTAATAAAACCTGTTTGCTAATCCTCCAAGACAGTTCTTCTGAAAGTATGTGCTCTCTTGCTTCCCAGAGGTATGTCATGCTTTCTAGGTTACCAACTGAGTGAAATAAACTTCCAAGCACAGGTTTTCAAATAACAGCACATGGACTGCTAGGCCTCATCAAATCCAAGATCTGTTACAGGGCAAAATTATGGTTATGTTCTCGTTTACTTTTCCATAAAATCTACGTGTCAGAAACCATCCAATGTATTCTTGAAGAGTTCTAACATACAGGCTTATAACTATAGCAGTGATATAAATCACTAAAAACAAAATAAAGATGACAAAGTATGGACAATTTACTGATTTTTAGATAATATTTGATAGTCACAAATGAATGAAAGCAAATGCCACAGCATCAGCATCAAATATTCATACATTAGAATATTTATGTAATACACATTTCAAATGTACACAGTAGTTTTGCTAGTTGAAAGTATGATAATCAAATGTAGGACTCATGTTAAAAGCTGTATTTTAAACAAAATTCCCTTTACAAGGACAGTACTAATAAAAAGAAGTGCTGAAAACCCCCATTCAGGGAAGGTTTAATTTGCATTTAGTTACCCATTGAGGTATATATTGTTAATAAATCAATATTCAACATCCAGGATTCTCAAGAATCAAAGGTAACTCAGAAGCAATCTATGGTTACACAAGTTTAGATAGTTTCTAAAGAAGGAATTTAAGAAGTACTGGATAATTTCAGATAAAGTACCATCTGAAAATTGAGAGTTATATTTAAAGTTAGTTAATTCAATCTGAATCACTATGCCAAATCAGTTACACAAATACCTTGCAGAAATAAAAAACTAGAGTTAATTATTTTTATTCTTTTAAAAAAGCATATATAACATTAGCTGCATTTAAATTGATATAAAGAGCTTTTTGGAGGAAAAGTCTGCCTCTAACTACACTTCCACAAAAATGAGATTCAACACTTTTTCAATACACAGAAGAGTAGTTGCCTATTATGTGGTTAAAGGAGATTCCATTTTTCTCTCCTGGGCTGACAGAGTTGCAATTCTGTTCCTCCCCAGTATGCTGCCCTCTACTATTCTCTTCCCCACTCGCATTTTGGCTTCATGCACATTTTTCCTCCAAGGTCAGCTGAATACATTTGCCTTAACAGCAGCATTTCCTATTCCCCTGTCTTTAATTCAAGCTCCTTCTTTGCATATACTTCTACTTTCCTGCCTTTTGAGCTCACTTTACTCTCGAAATTCCACCTGAGATACACATACCTAGTGTTCCTTCCCATCCTCTCTGTCCTTTTGTCCTTAAGTATTTGCAAGTCTCAAGTATTTTACAATAACAGTTTTGTATATTCCTAATTTTCTCTAAAATAAAATTTCTTTTGCATATGCTACAGGCATTTATCCCATGGAAAGTACTAAGAGAAGATCTTGATTTTTAGAGTCAGCAAGCTTAGGAGTATCTCTGGATAATTTCCTCCAAAACTAATTCTTACAGGTGAAGTTTTCAAAAATAAAAAAGGTCTTCCTACTAAGGTCTACTACATAAAAAAATGTCTACATAAGATAAAGTTTCAGCCAGAGGAACTCAGACATTTACAGAACAGATTTTCTATTTTTTTTTCTTTCTTATTTCTATTACATTTCTATTGAAAACAACAAAAATGTACACTTTGTTATGTACTTCCAGAAAAATATCATAAATGCAAATTATGTGCTATTTACTTACTTAGATTAAGTCTCTTTAGAGAAGTCTTCTGAATCAGAGAAAAGACTTAGAAAGTAAGCAAAGCAAAGGTAACTTTACCTTTTCATCATCATCAGAAAAAGGGGCACCTCCTGGAGTCTTATTTATTGCTTGGGCAACACCAATAATCTCTCCATCACTGTTTCTTATGGGCATGCACAAGAGTGACTTTGTCTTGTATCCAGTCAGTTTGTCAATCTCATCATTAAAGCGTCGATCCTTCAAAAGGAAATAAGGAAACATTAACATACATTTCATATATCCAAGCTTTCTTCAGACAGCAAAGTACTTTTCTCAATGTCTGATATGGTATTTTTCGGTAGGCATTGGGCTTTTGCTTCTCTGTTATCAGCTCTGTTATCAGTTATCAGCTGTTTTTCCTCACTTTCCTCAGGGGTTCAGTACAAGATTTACCATTACATAATCACGTTCACTGAATTCCCAAGTTTCTACCTCAATGAGAAGAATGCCAGCAAAGACTGATATCTGCTAAAGTGACCGTGCATGCACACTTCGGTTAGGCCCTGCTGCCATTTCACACCCATGTTCTGTAGATGCTCACAATGTCTCTCTCAAGTAAATGGAGACTCTTTTTGGCCCCGTTTCTGTCTGTTCAAGTAAGACTGGTTATGTATGGACTGGTATTCCAGTGCAGTACAAACATGTTCTCAAAGAAATACAGTCAAAACCTCAGCTCTTTCTGGAAAACTAAATGCAGGAATGTCCCTGTTCAAAAAAGTCACTGTGCAGCAATCCATTCTCTGGAACAGTAAAGCCCAAACTGCAGATCATAAAGTAACTCAAAGGAGGCTGAAAACTTAAGAGGTAGTGCTGACATTACTTTTGTTCATCTTGGTAGAGCATAGTCTTCAACAGCTCTTATATCAGCCGGAGAGGAAATTGCTGCTTTTCACTGGCAGCAGCTCTGTTCCTCCAGGGTGAAGTTAGCATTGTGCTGCAGGCAATGGTTAAAGCCAGTTCAGACTCTCCTAACATGAGGGAACTAAGCTGTTGTACAAAATTAGGCACAACTTTTTCCTTTTCAAAAGTTTAAAAAATATTGGCCGTGAAGTAATGCCCATATTTGTCTCAAGTCATGAAAACAATCCACAATCCTTAATTTGATTGTGATGAGGAATTCATTAATTTTTTACTGATACTAAAAGCTGACAATTTTTTTCTTGACAATTTTATGTCTATTTCTATCTCCCTGTTGTAAATTCCAGATGCTATAGAAATAGTCTCTTCTAGTCACTTTGAGATGTGATTTAGAAATGCTCTATTTTTGCCCATTATAAAGATTAACATATTCATTTGGCTACTTTATTACTTATTGCACATTTTCCAACATCTCAACCAGAAGGCACTAATACCAAATGTACCCAAACAACTTCTTTGGGAGAACCAGAACTTCCATGATGGATGTTTTTTAATAACAGCATCAAGGATGCAGATCTGCCTGATCTTGTGATCTTTCTATATGCTTCTAAACACTTTTATATCAACTTCAATACAAGCAGAACTGTTCTGCACCATAGAGAAACCTGCCTAGAAAGATACAGTACTTCTACAACAGAAGAAAGGAAAATGCAGTGCAATTATCACACAGTAGACTTCACTAATGAATAAATTAAATATTTCTTCCAGTACTTTCTGGCAATGTCTGAATTACTATTTGGAATTAGTTGTTGTTGCTCAAATGTTGGTAATATATTTTGTGCTACTGGAGAGACAGTCCCTGCTCTACTAATTTTGTACCAAGCAAAGCAGAGCACATGGAGAGAACACTGAAAAAACAACAGTGTGCCTTGAGTAGCAATACTGTTGTTGATTGACACTAGTGGGCCTTACAAAAAAGTAAACCTTCAAGGGGCAGTTTAACTGAAAAAAAACAGCTGTTGGTCACACCAGAAGTGAGTTGAGATTTTCTCATCTGAATACACTCCATGCATGTGTTCTATGTAGTCATTGCCTTTTCAACAGGCCTCAAGATTAACATAAAAAGTGCTGTTTGATCTGCAGGGTGTGGTGGCACACAGGACCTGTCCAAATGAGTTACACACAACAGCTGCCAGTGTTAGCAACAGATGTAGTGATCAGCTACGGAGCCGCTTTCCTTAATGGATGCTGGGGAGTAGCAGAGACACAAGGGGGATTAGCAGTCTGAAAAGTGCTGGTGTTTAATGTACAGCTCATTCCTGCTGCATTGCTTCTCTTTTCAGGCAGATCATGGAAGTTTCCTGTTGATACCTGTCCCTGGAACCTCTACACTAGGAGGAAGCAGGATATCAGATTATATCCACTGATGCTAGAGAACTGGATGACCTTTTGCAGAAGGGTATTACATCTTGGAGCCAAAACTAAAGGTACAGCAGTCTAAGATAAAGTTAATGCATTTAATTGGAAAAATGAGACATTATTGAGAAAAAAAACTCAATAGCCTGGTAAAAACTGAGAATCATCAAGATGGGAACCTACTCCTAAATCCTTTGTGGAAAAGCATGCCAGAATTTCACTTGGGTGACATTTGAGAAAGTGATGAGGAGAGATATGTAAGTGAACAAAATAAAATGCTGCTCCTGGCAACATTGATATTGTTGAACCATGCAATATGCACAGAAAACAGTGACTGGATGACCTGCATTATGTTCCAAACCTCTTATACCCACACTCTCTTCTTTCATCAGTTATTGCCATAATAAGACATACATAGCAGGGTCTAAGAGAAAGGTTTTACCAAGTTTAACAGTACCAATAAAAGCTTTAATGCCCAGGTGTGAACTGTGACAGCCAAGAATGGACAAAATTTATACCTCCCTCTCCTCATAGGTAGTAACCTTGAGCAAGGAGACCTGTTTAGCAACTGATAACAAAGCTGATAAATCAGAGAGAAGCTCTGTCAGATTGCAAACATTTTGAGATATAAGCTGTATTCTCCCACATGTTGGAGCAGCCTGCAACACAACAGGGTCCTTGTTTGCACCAGGCTCCTGGGTAGTAAGAGGTCTCAGTGTTTATGACAGCAATGCAATACTTGCTTTAAAGTGTTTTACAATTAAGACATACATTCAGAAATCAGGGGCAGACTAAAAAAAAGCTTTTGAGAGAGAGAGAGACTTCACCATAATTGTAATTGTACTTACAGTATTTTCATGCAAGAAACACTCATGAATTAAAGCCTTCCACTGACTGTTTAAAGCATTACTAAATACTGCTTTGGTTCTATATAATGAGTTTTCTACACAGAGATATTAGAAATGTGAAGGCTGAGTTACTTTTAACTGGAATTTCACATCTGCCATCAAGGAAAATTTTCTCAGTAGGACAAAACCTATCCCAGTCTTAAGGATATTTATTGATTGTAAATATTACCCTGTGAAAGGTGAATGAAGTAAAGACATGGAAGACAACAAGTGTGATCCATCAATCCGAGTGCTGGTAATCCAGTTACCTGCACAGGAACAATGTAGTCCCAGGTATTTAGACATATTTGAAGATTGCCAGTGAATGAGAACAGACAAGTATCTCCATGGTTTTGTTCTACAGAATACCAGATTAAGGTGCAGAAAGGGTTCTTTTTTTCCCATTAGGGTTCTAGAATCATATATTATCAGAATCTTAACTTTCAACTAAAGTTTTGGCTTCTGAGCAGTTTTGCCAACTGCCTTTTGGTGTTGATTTTCAGTTAAAGTTGGTAATACATACATTGTTAGCAAACATACAAGTTTCACTGTATTTTTTTGTTTTCTTCAACATAGGATAACTCTTTGAACTTGAAAACATGTACCTTATCAAAACTAGTACGTTTTATGTGAGCATTATTGTAATTATTTAGAACAAAAAAAAAAAGTATAACCCTAACCCAGTTTACCTAAGAATCAAATGGAGGATGAAATCTGCTTGATAACATTTCCAGGAATTAAATCTTCATGACAAAGCCACTTCCTCTTTCTCCAGTATCTAACAAAAAAGTGTTTAATCTAGTGAAATGCACCAAATGCCTCAGCCAAAGCTGACAACTAAAAGAGAAAGCCTTTTTTGATTTGAAAACACCTTTCAAAACTTTTCATGACACAGAAGAGAACACTACAAAAATGTTCAATTAACAGGCCTATTCTATTATATTTTACCATTTACAGCACCATTTATTGTTGTTGCTTTGGTTCTTTTACTTTAGAAAGGGCTCTATTAAAAAAAAAGGCACACAAACTTGCATCAAAATTTCCTGGATTATACTGTATTTAAATTACTGATTAAGTTGCTAAGTTGAATCAAAAATAACTAATATAAGTATTGTGACAGCATCGTTAATACCTGAGTATTACTGTAGTACCAAACTGCATGGGATAGATGAGTTTGAGTGAATTTATAGAAAGCCTTCCTCCAAGAGTTGTTACAAAAATAAAGAAATGAAAACTTGGAAGATTTCATAACTAGATTCACTTTCCTAATCACACTTCCTGTAAGTATAATACATAAGCTTTAATAGAAAGAAAAAAGAGCAAGAAATCTAAAAGAGCAATCGAAAAGACAGCAAGTTCTCTAGATTCAAAGCATAACATTAAAAAGCTAAATACAAATAAAAAAATTAGGGCATGCAGTCTGTTCTAGATACACTTTTCTAAAAATCACATATGGTGCAAATTACATTGTGCATAAACAGGAAACAAAACCCAAGCAATAAACCACTAAAGGAGATAAGGGGAAACCTTGTAGACAAGAAACTCACACAAAACACAAGTAATAAAGCATTCTCTGAAGAGATTTCCATGTAAGGACTGCTGCAGCTATTCCTGCCATCTCCCCCAAAATCCCTAAGTTCCCAGAGACAAAGGTAGCAGGAGAACAAACTAGAACCAGGCAGCAGCATTGCAAACCTGATTCTCTCAAGTAAATAAGCAGAGTCCCGTTGTATTGTGACTGTTTACACAGTGACAGCAATATTTCTTATAACAAAAAAATACTACAACAGATAGGACACATGAAACAGTTCAGCCAACTTATTTCTTTATTCCCAAAACAATTCTTATAAAAGGAGAGAATATTGATCCTCAAATATTTTTAAATTCCAGATTTAAAACTAAGACCATATAGAGTCAGAATTTATAAAGCAGCTTACTTTGAAAAAATGGAATAGTTGTTGATTTGCAACAATGCAATACTAAAACCTTTTTAGTGTTTTTTTTTTTTTTTCCCCTGCATATGTCAGTAGTTTGGGGCTTTGTTTAGTCTGATTGGTGAGAGTGTCTCATATGACTTATGCTCTTTTTCTGAGCACTCTTTCAGTTATTAGTTTGACAATGCACATTAGTAACAATGCATGTTCATCTAATTATGACTTACACAAAATTAATGTGAAAAAATTGTAAAATTATCTTAAACAGGAAGAAAAAACTTTATATGCGCTAGCAAGTCTGCAACACAAGTGCCTAGCTAATAAGCATAATTACAACTCACGCTTCATAGTCTGAACTTATCAGCAGTAGGGGTCAGAAAATATTCCTCTGTAGGACATACCTAGATCCATCACATAAAGATTTTGGTTTTTTTTCTTCAAAACAAACTCCAGAGAGATCACCAATAGCATGACAGTGAGTCAAGTTGTGGCCTTACATACCTCAGATTCTGTGCATTTCTAGTCTGATTGTGTTACTCTTAAATAAACTGTTTGCAAAGAAAAATATTTTTCCTCTAATTTTCAATATTTAGAGATGACATCTGGTTACTCCAGCACAGTGGTTCTCTCTCCCCTCCTGCACCAGCCCTGACGTATGCACCACGGGGCACCAACTATAACTATGCCTATGTTCCCTTCTTGTTCTAATATTTATTTGGGACAGGACTTAGTCCTGACCTCCTAAATATTCATGATTCTTGATAAAAGACATACATACAGGTGGCTTTAGAAAGCTAATACTCCTCTGAGCAGGGAAACCAACAAGACTCCTGGGTGTTTCAAGAGAAATCTGTGTATGGGTTTAAACCTAGCCCCTGCTGGAGATCACTCAGGTGGGCAACACAGTTTCAAGTGTTACAGCAGCAGTCTTATTGTGACAAAGCAGTAATGTTTGTTATTTACAAAGCACACTCATTTTGAAGTGTGCACTCTAGAGACGTGAAGCTCAGGCTGCGGAGAGTTGCTGCTGCCCTGTTAAAACATAACTGCTGAGCCATTACTTTATTTTTTGTAGTTTGCCAATAGGGTTATTTTAGAAAAGTGAAACAAATTAACTTGCATAACGATGCATGTATACTTCTTAAATGTGTTATTCTACAGAAAAGCTATGCAATAGCATACAACTGTAAATAACCAAAATGAAATATCCATTTGTTTTGAAAAATTGAAAGCCAATCAAGCAGAACACCAAAATCGTTTACCACACAAAATTACAGCTTTACTTAGTCTTGTGCTTGTAACAGGACCTCAACTAAAATATAAAGGGCCAAATCCCACAGTATTTTCTCCTTGTCACTGACCTCTTATAAAATATATATACCACTTTCTCTATAGGCCATAGAACGTCACCAGTTTCACATCTGTTTTACAAAGACATTCTAGAATGTCTGAGGCAAAAAAAATCTGAAAACATCTGTACTCTTCAGACAGATGGATTGGCTGAGTAATAAACCAGTTAATTTCTATCAGCTTACCAAAAGGAAAATCACCCCAGCTCTCCAAAATATTTTTCCTGTCAAAGCTCTGTAAAGCCAGCAGCCCAGGGACCTGCTGCAGGAGGGAAAGCTGGGGACTAGTGCAGGGTCTTGCAGCAAAGATGCCCCACCTAAGCACAGCCATTGCTGGCCCACCCACTGCTCATCCCAAATATCTTGGCATCAGATCCATGGTGAGCACACCTGGGCCAGCAAGCATGGTGAGGATCCATGGAGTAATGACTGAGCAACCCTGGAGGACAGGCCACTGCCTGCCTGGTGGGGGAGGCAACCTCACCTGCTCACACAAGTGTGGAGGGAAGGTGTGACTCCTCACCATCCCTGAGGGCTGCTGCCAGCAGTGTGCACTACACCACTGTCTGTCCTGGGGACCCACAGCAGCAGCACAGGGACACAAAACAACTGAGCCTTTGCTTTGGACAAGTGTCCCTCTACGTGTCCCTGGTCTCAGA
This sequence comes from Toxostoma redivivum, assembly GCA_013397375.1. Lineage (NCBI taxonomy): Eukaryota > Metazoa > Chordata > Aves > Passeriformes > Mimidae > Toxostoma > Toxostoma redivivum. The sequence goes on along the minus strand of VXBI01000139.1, from coordinate 2,225,046 downwards.
CAGGAGCTCCTGCCTCAGCAGGCATCTCCAGACACTCGTGGTGGTGTGACCTGGGAAGGTCTTAGGATGTTGTACACATCAGTCAGAAACTGCTCCTGGAGAAGAAGACTTATGGAGTGAGAGAGGTGACAGGAGGTGAAGAGACATCCTCAGCTACTGCTTTGAGGGCTCTCTGCCTTTCCTTCCCAGGACCTGCCTCCTGTAGAAAGATCCCTCTCTCCCAGGCCAGCACCACTGTGACATGAAGGATGAAGGACATGTTCACAGCCAGTGGGCTGCAGACACAGGGATAATACAACACCCCTTCACCAATTAATGGATTTGTACTTAGAATTTAGTTTTCCTAAATTTTGCATGATGAGCTGGAGTGTCTTTTTCTGCAAAGCACATCAGAGCATCTTAGTTTTAACTGTTGCAATTATTTCCTGTATTCCCCATGGTACTTCCTAGCAATATTTAATGTACAGCAAAGAAAACCTGGTTTTTATCTTTTTTCTGTATCACATGGAAATTTTAAAGACCACTGTGTATTCTGCTTGCCAGGTCTTACAGTCTTTGCTCTCTTAAGAGCAACCTCTGTCCTTGTTAAGAGTCAACACTGAAATTCATGGAGCTGTTCATGCTGCTGTCCAGTGCTGCTGAGAAGAATGAAGTGCTACCCATTTGCAGAGCTGAACCTCCCAGCGCTGGGGTTTTAGTGCTTTAACTGCTCGCTAAAACAGAGAGATCTGCTGTTAATACTGCTGATGGCAAACAGCTACCCTGTGTAAGGAAACGTGGCTCATGCCTCTGCTCGACCTTCTGCACCCACAGCCAGCCCTGCATGGGCCCCCCCAGGCTCCAAGGTTTGCACCCCTGAGCAGTAACTCTGTGGTGCTGTCCTGGCACAGCAGGAGATACTGAATTCTCAGAGCTCACCAGGAGGGCTTCAAAAAGGCAACACCCATGCTTGTACCTAGGTATTCAAGGATGTTTAAAACTCACTGTGAAGGGCTGTGTGTGCCTTAACTATGATACGCTTCGTCTAAGCTTGAAAGAGGTAATAGGAGAGTCCCATACAAAGAGAGCTCGATTTGTTTTTTTACTTTTCTTGATTTCAGGTGCAGTAATGTTGTTACATTTTCTTTTTGAGGACTTGAGCTGTATGGAAAAATGATTGGTCATATTTTACAGTACTTCCTCTAACTTAGAAAACCCACATCTTAGCGTGACTCCATTTAATATTTCTCCTCTTTGCTACATGCTTTATTAAAACATCCATCTGGTAAGCCATTTTTGTCTTCTGTCTTTTAAAGCTACTTTTTAAATTTAACATAAGATGTGTAAACTTTATTCAGCTGACACTGGAGAATAGCAGAATGCATTTTTCACCACTTTCTGATATATGCTTACTATTCTAGAGGGTAATATTTTTTCCACTAGTTAGAGGGATTTGGGATGCTATTAAATTGTTTCCTAATTTTTGCACAGCTAAAGGTATAACAATAACCAAACATTACTTGTAATTTAAAATGTTTATTATTTAAATACTGCTCTAAAAGATGGAACAGAATTGAAATTATCAGTAATTTCAGCTAAACAGCATGGATGTCCTGTGAGAAGAATGGATGACATGAAAAAATCCACAGCTTCAAATAGAAAAAAAACTTAAATTTGAAAACAGCTTCTAAGAACTACAGGTAATGGTCTCTGTCTCTGTATTTACAATGAGCTTAATAGTCTTCATATATGATGATGGACGCTACATTGATTCTTTGTCAAAAGGAGCCTCGATGGACATTTAGGCCCCAAATTTCCTTGCCAGTAGGACCTGATTCTTCTTCCAACATGTGTGCTCAAAATATAGTGCATTATTCCCATATGAAAAAGGAGTCAGAAACACTTCCCAAAATTTGCATATGGGAGTGTCCAAGGCCTTATTTTAGAACTTGAAGTGACTGAAAGTTTGATTTACAATTCAACTGGATTAATTTCAGGAGGAACAGTTTTAGACTGGCTTCAAAATGAAAATGAATGAAAGTATCTAATTGCTTTCCTTTTCTCAAATTCTCTGTACTGCTAACTCTTGCATTTCAGATCATGCATGTTACAGTTAAAATTATAAACTTACTTTCATCAAATGACTTTGCAATGTAATAAATAAAGCTTTTAATGCCATGAATGAAATTGTGCAACTTTTGAATCAGTTATATTACATTTATCTAAACTTTTCCATAAATTATTTGTCAAATTCTCTTGGTATGAGCCCTCAAAAGTTTGTTCAGTCAAAACTAAACTTCATAAATTAAACTACTGTGAGATCTTATATGGTCATTGTTTAGTATTAAAAGAAGTGATTATTATATAGTCCTCAATATGTTATATTAATTCCAAACCTTGTATCGATGTATATTTATTGAATTAAGAAAGATTTTTCACATGAACAGATTTTGAAAGTCCCACTCAACAACAGTAACAATCACCTGGATTGTGGAAAAGCTTAAATTTTTTTTTTTTGTATTTTTTCTTTTTAGAAGAATAAATATGTATAGTATTCTGCCTCTGATAATGACACAACCATTCATTTACAAATACTTCCTGAAACAATCAGTCTGATGGGCACAGGAGACTGCCTGCATGGAACACATTACAAGACATGACAGCATTTAAATGTAATGTTGATTGCACTGAAGTACCATTCATGTCAGTCATAGCTGACAGTACAAGCAGGAAACCCAATTTGTACTCACTGGTAGAATTCCAAATGGTATTTGATCAGAAAATAGAGATGGTTGAATAATAATAAATTTCCCAGTACAGTAAACTAGCTAATTGATATGAAAATATGTTTACCTATTTTAAACAAGTTTGTTAATTTAAAAAATAAAAGAAGTTTAAATTAATCTAGAAGTTCCTCTGACTTGTGTAAGGCCTTTTATTGCCAAACAGTTAGCATCAGTGCAGAAAACTCTATTCAGTGGACAAAAAAATGGTGCTGTCACTCTTTTTTCTTCAGTTCCACCTGACAGAGTTTCCTGGTGGTGCTGGATTTTTTACCTGACAGTTGATTAAACGCTTTCATCATCAGTGGCAGAAAATAATATTATCATATTTATTAATTTTTAAAGTGCTCCATTGTGAGCACTACAATGATCTGAAATGGAACAGCTGTCACTTCTTCACGCCCAGGTACCTGGGCTTCCATAGAGCTCTTTATACCATTAAATTTTGATGATGTACAGGGGATATATATCCTTGCCAAATAAGAGAAGATAAACTGTACTAACTCAGAAACATAACTGAAAGCAGGGCCCTGTTTTATTATCAAGCAAAACTTTCATTACAGTTGGATGGTCTTAAGTCTCATTTGCACTAAAGTCAATTGAAGTAGCTCCACTGAAAGTAGGGAAGTTGCATTTGATGTAATTACAGGATGGGCTTGGATTAGAACTTGCCCATCTGCTGCAACTAATGTACTTAGGGATTAAGGATACAATGAGTTGTATTATTTATTTAAATAATTAAAAAAAATATATTTAAATTGATTTTGAACAAGAGCCAGACGAAAGTATAACATAAATAGCACTAGAAGTAGCAACTGGATATATTGCCTTTCACTTTTCTCTGTGTATGAAACAGAAGAGGAACTGTTCAAAGAAGCTGGACTTTTTCATAGAGAAGTGAACACAAAGTGAACAAACACTGAAGAAAAAATTAAACATAAAAATAATATACCTCCCTAGGACTAGAAAACGATGCCATTTCAGTGGCATTCTCACCTCCGAAAAAAGGGTGGCTGGAGCTATCCAGAGTTAGAAGGAGGGATCAAGTTCCTTCCTAGCCAAACTCAGATATTCTTTATCTGTTTAGCAAATTGGGACTATTGAGAACATACTGCTTCATCTACAACAGCAGATATTCTGGGAATTGCACGGTTCTATAAGTGAAAGTAACAAAATCAGATTGCAAGAAAAAGTGTATAATGCAGAAAGGGGAAAAAATAAAGGAAGAAAGCCAGTTGAATTTTTTTAAAGGTGATCCAATACTCATTTTAGTCTGAGCATTTTTACCATTCCCTTTGAAATCTATGGGTTGGGAACCTCCATCAGTCTGGATCTGTTAGGTGCCCAGTATTTTTCAAATACTGCTTGACAAATAAATAAATAAATATTCATTCCCAAATACATATACCCTGGTTTTTCTTCTTCTGTATTTAAAAACCAAAAACAACCAAATCTTATTTTTCAAGTTTCTTCCTTGTAGTCTGCTGTCATCAGTTTTTAAATGTTTATTGTTTTTGCTATTATTGTAGAGAAAAATAAGACACTGGGCAAGGACTACTACTAAAATTCTTCAAGTCAAACATCTCCCACCTTTCTCAAGCTTCCAAGATCCTAACTGAGGAAACGTGTCACTTTGTGATTCTTCATTTTCTCAAGAACCTCCAATTGCTGATAGTGTCTTACACAAATAAACACTAGAAACAGACACCGCCCAGAAAGAAAGGTAAATTTCAAGCCAGGAAACTGAAGGCTCTGCTCTGCATTGACACATTCGAGCAAAGGCTCGTCTGTCCCTGCTGAAGCCAGGGGTAAATATCTGCCTTGAAGCCAGAACTACATTTTCACAATTCACACTGAAGCCTCTAAAGAAGTAAAAGGTGGGAAAAGTCTTCGTTGGAGAGTAACAGGACACTGACTATGTCACTACTAGGAATAGGTTTGAAAACACATACCATGTGGGCTGAGAGAGCATATACAAAGGTGAAGATATATGCTCTTTTAAAAGCAATATGATTTTTTCAGCAGCGGAGAGCCAGGGAACACTGAGACAGAAATTTAAGAACACCATCATTGGGACTGTCACGAGCATTTTTAAAAAACTTTTCTTCGGCCGGTTCCAAAGCACGCTTTAGAAACACGTGAAGCACCTATCGCTCCTGCGAAATCCAGAGCACTGCCATGCCGATTGTAGGGTCCCTTCAGCCCCAGCGGCCACCCAGGCGGGGCTTCCCCTCCCGCTTCCCCCCGCGTCCCCCGGCACTCGCCCCGCGCACTCCGCGGCATTCCCGGCCGGGCCGCCCCGGGCGAGGCTGCGGCGGGAGGGACGCCCGGGGAGAGGCAGGGCCGGACAACGGGGGCTGCTCGGTCCGCGCCTCCGCCGCCGCGGGCCGGGGGAGCCTGCCCGGCTCCTACCTGATAGGCGTCGGGAATGTTGACGGTCTCTCCGTGCTCCGCCACGTAGCCGATGATGCCCTTGCCCCAGGGCACCTGCACCTCGTTGCTGTCCTCGGTGGAGCCGCAGGGCAGCAGCGGGGTGCCGGCGTGCACGTCGAAGAACTTGGACACCAGGGTCTTCTTGCCGGCGGAGGTCCCCTCCACGAGGAAGAGGGATCCCCGGTCCGCGTCCACCATGAGGCAGACGAAGATGAGGATCTTGTAGCTGAGGCTGGTGAGGTCCAGGTCATTGGAGATGTCCTTGACCAATTCTAGGAAGAACTGGCGCTCGTTGTGCTCCTTGAGGTAGCGCTTGTAGTCCAGGGCGGTGGGGGGGTACTGGGGCAAGCTGACGCGGGACTCCAGCAGGGCGCTGAGGATGTGGGCGGTGGTGGGGGGCAAGGAGCTGGCCTTCCGCAGCAGCGCCCGCCGCCGCACGCTGCTCAGCGGCTCCTGTGCCCGGGCGTGCACATGCTCGTCGTAGGTGAGGTTGACGTGGATAGCCTTGGAGCGGGCGAAGCTCTTCCGCAGCTCCTTCTGGGACGCTCGGCGCTGCAGCCCCCCGGGGCCGGGGCCGCCGGGGCCGCCCGCGCTCCCCCAGCTGCCGCCGGGGCCGTCGCTGCTCCGCCGCTCCTCCGACGGGCCGGCAGCGGGGGCGGCGGGGACGGCAGGCGCTTTAGGGAACGAGTTCTTCCTCTGCAGCCACTTCTCCACCAGCTCCGGGTGCCTCTCTAGGAAACTTTCCACCGCCGCCACGTCGAGGCCGGCATCGCCGGCGGCTGCCATGGTGCCGGCGGCGGGGGCGGCTCAGGCCGCGGGAGCTCCCGCGCTGGCCATGCCCCGCCGCCGCCACGTGCAGCTGCTGCCTCCCCGACGGCCGCCCCGGGGCACGGGGGATGCCGGCAGCCCCGGCGAGGGGCCGCTTCTGCCCCTTGCCCGGGCCCCTCCTCAGCGGCGCGCCTTCTTCTCGCCTTCTGCTTTCCCCCGCGACCTCCTTTTGCTGTCCACCACTCTTTATTATTAGTAGTAATAGTAGTATTCGTATTTTTCTAGGTATTTTTTGTGCTTCCCGGTTTTCAGCCTTTCTCCAGCTCTGGCCTCGGTTCCCGGTTCTGGGCCGCTCCCCTGCTGAGTCGGGCAGGCGGTGCCGCCGCGCCTCTGGAGATGCTCCGGGAGCGCTCGGGCAAACCCCTTCTGCCAAGTGCTGTCAGTGCTGGCGGCGGCTCCTGCGTAAGCCAGCCGGCAGACCACTGAGAAGGAGGGAGGGGAGGACGCGTGAGCCGAGCGGGGGGGCAGGCGGGGAGGAGGGAGGGCTGTCGAGAGCGCTGGCAAACCCCGCTGCGGGTGGGGGGGCACTGCCGCCCGCCTGGCAGCAGCCGCCTCGGCAGGGCGGGCGGGGCGCGCAGCGTCCCCCGCGGGAGGACCCCCGGCAGCGGGGAGGTGGGCTAGGGAGTTTCATTCAACAACATCGGGGGGAAAAGGGAGGGGCCTTTTGTCTGTGATGCTCGTTCCGGGAGGGGACGAACCCCGCCGCGGCTGCCGCCCGCGGTCCGCGGGAGAGGCGGCGGGAGGTAATGGGAGCGCTCCTGTTAAAGAGCTCTCATTTATTGAAGCTCTTATTAATTGAAGTACTGAGCTGGTTCAGTACTTCAGGAGACAAACAGAAAAACGGAGCCCTTCCAAGAATCCTTAGTGAATTCCGTTTCTGGAATCACTGAGTTGATTTGCGGATAGCCCCACCCGTGCGAAGGGTGCCCGCAGGGTGTGAGGGGCACAGCGGCTCTGCCCGCCCGGAGCCGCCAAGGGCTCTGCCGCAAGCCGCTGCTCCCCGGGGCAGCTAGGCGGGAGCGGGCGCACCCAAACGCTCCTGGGTGTCCGCTCGGGCATCACTGGCTGCCCGACGGAAAACGACCGTACCCACCGCCGGCAGACGGACAAGGGTTATTTTTATGCGCACGTGGAGCACTTTTCATTGCTAAATCAATGCCTACGCATAAGCGATTGAAAAAACAAGTCATGGATCTTAACACGTGAAAATGTTTTTCATGCGCTCACCAAAGACTGAATGAAGGCGGCTTCAGAAATTCATGAATGGGAGTTCGGGTGGCTGGGAAAACAACTTCAACCAAATCTTCAACCAAACGAGATTCCTACCTGCCAGGGACCCTGTCCCTGCAGCAGCCCCTTACGGCGCGGGCGGCGGGCAGTGCTTGCAAGGAGAGGGAGCACTTTTGGGACACGTGTCGATAGCGCAGGCTGTGCGCGGGTGTCAGGAGGGGAGGAAGGGCTGCGTGTGCGTCCCGGAGGACGGCCGCGTCTCCCGCGGCAGTAGGGGTGACCCTCAGGGGCGACGTGCAGATGCTTCGGCTTGTGCAGCTTACGAAGCCACAGACAAAGGATTTCGGCTCCCAGCCTCGGTGCCCGCGCCGTTGCAGGCTGAGCAGCAGTTCTCTCGCCGCCGCAGGTCCAGGGCTGCTGTGGTCGCAGGGCGCCGTGCTTGCCGCCCGCTCTCGGCGGGGTTTCATACAGCTCTCCGGCTCTCCCTGCCACGCAGGGATGCTGCCGCAGGAGGACGGGCTCTCCATTGAGAAACCCCGCCGCCGCCGGCACACACCGGCAATAGGGCAGCGGGGGCGGCGCGCAGGCGCGCGGGCAGCCGGGGCGGGGGGCGCAGCCCCGGCATCAGCTCCGGCAGCAGCTCCGGCAGGAGACCCTGGCGCTCGGGGGACGCAGGAGGGGGCCGGGAGCCAGTCCGGCCCTGCGCGGTGCGCGGCGGCGGGGAAGGGTCGCTGCCGGCCGCCGCACCGTGCCCCGCCCGACTTGCGGAGCGCGCCCGGCTGCAGAACCCGCGACGAGTGGGCTGCTGGGCAAGGGGACGGAAAGCGGGGAGGTCGGAGGACACGCTCTAGGGGGTCGTCCCCGAGCTGCTCGCACCTCTAACGAAGCCGAGCTCTTCCCATGCAGGTAGCTTGGGTATGACAAGGCAGCGTATCTCGGCGGGGCAAGGCTCTGTGAGCGCTTCCGAGCGCGCTCGGAGCTGTGAC